>JAFFST010041960.1:5297-18657 GCA_022414735.1 Noturus placidus | reverse complement strand
TTGATATATCTTGTTGTACTCTGAAAAGTGTATGAGAATCAATAAAAATTGTTAACAATAAAAAAAAAATAAAAAAAAAGTAATGATCAAGCCCTAAAAGAAGTGGTTATAATAAAGTTCAAAACAATCAGTTTGCATTAAAATTAGGAGTATAAATTAGGTATGGAATGTTTGGCAAGGATAATTTTTTTTTTTTTACTAAATATTGAGATATGTAGAGCAAAGAAATACAGAGAAGAGCCATAAACGTTTTGGAACCAAGACCAACCTCTAGCAAAGTGTGGAGAAAGAATGGATCTGCTCATGATCCAAAACATACTAACTGATCGATCAACCATGGTGGAGGTAGTGCCATGGCTTGGGCTTGCATGGCTGCTTCTGGAACAGGCTCACTAATCCTTATTGATGATGTAACTCATGATGTTAACAGCAGAATGAATTCAGAAGTTTATAGAAACATCCTGTCCGCCAATTTACAGAGAAATGCATCCAATCTATTTGGGAGGAACTTCAACATTGAGCAAGACAACGATCTAAAACACACTGCTAACATAACAAAGGACTTTTATCCGGGGATACAAGTGGAAGAATTTATATTGGCAAAGTCAGTCACCAGACCTTAACCCAGTTGAGCATGTATTTAACGTCCTGAAGAGAAGACTGAAGGGAACCCCCCAGAAACAAACAATTACTGAAAGAAACCCGGAAAAGCATCCCAATTGTGGTCTAGGTGTTATTTACTTTAAGACTATCTGTTCCTATACGTTTTCTCACCAAAACATTGGATGGTCTGCTAATTTTTCAACGTTGATTAACATATCTAGATGTAAATATCAAGAATTTAAAGCTGAAATATAAGCTGACAAAAAAAAAAACAAAAAAAAACACAACAACAAATGTCTTCTGTGTAGAGCAAAAACAAACGATCTGGCCTTGCTGTTCCAGTACTTTTGGAGGGAACAGTATATAGAAAAGACAGGATCGTGTATACCCTGCATATTTTTTACAGACCTCCTCCTTCAACATTATCAGGAATTCTTATCCCATCTAAATAGTACTTAAGACTATCCATCTCAATGAGCATGACAAACTGAGTGGTTACAAATGCTAACTACCCTGAGAAAATCAGTTCACCACTTCTACAGTCTTTGTATTAAGATGTATGTTCCAGAGCCCTTATTTAGCTCAAGGCACACTGAACTATTCAGAGTGTTCCTCTTACTACAACATCCCTGTGTATGGGTTCTGCAGAATCAACTCAGTTATATCAATATCCAGTATTTTCTCACTCTCAATGATCATATCCATCTTCTCTGTTCATTCGCTCATCTATTTTTTTTTCCCTTTCTACAAAAACGGGGCCTAGAGAGGTTAGGCATATATTGATTTGCTAGCAGCAGACATCGTCCATGGTACGGCCTAGACTTTTTATTTACTCTATTAAGATCAATTATTCTTTTTAACTGTACTTCAGCCATCCCCTGTGGGCTGATTTTGTTAATGGACTGGTAAAAACCACTCCAGTGCAGTTCACAAATCATGAAGTGGACTCCCTGCGGTTTCTCCCACCCGCATAATTCCTGTAGTTGAAATGGACGTGGAGTCCGTTGACTGGGTGAACGATCGGCACTGTTTGCATGCTGGGATAAGTCTCTGTGGCTAGCGTCCACTCGGCCGTGGCCAACAGCTCCACGCTGAGTGTTTTGAGAACGAGCAAGGCAAGCTCACGGCCGATGCACCTGCGAACGCCACCACCGAATGGCACGTAGCTGAAGCGACTGTTCTTGCTCTCGTCCCGATCAGTAGCGAAGCGCTCCGGGTCAAACATCTCTGGGCTTGTGTAGGCAGCCGAAGTCTCATGCGTGTCACGGATGCTGTACATGACACTCCAGCCTTTTGGGATCTGGTAACCCTGTAGATGAGGGGAAAACTGGCTGTGACGTTAGCTAATTTAAAACAGCAACTATTACAGGACGAACGTTATTGAATATCTGGAGCGAGAGAATACTGAATATTGAATAATCGGTATTCAGGACAATGTTAAATAGATGCTTTTCTGTGAATGCGTCACCTTTCAGGATTCTGTAATCTTCTAGACTTTGGAATTAAAACACAATGTGAGCTAATAAAGAAATCCTGAATAGACATCTAAAGCCTGCACTGCAATAGCAATATCAAGCCAGTATATAATTTCCTACAAATTATTTTACTTTGACCTTAAACATGAAGTACATCATGAAGATCATTTTTATGAACTTTTTACATTGTATTTTAAGAGAATTGCTTCCATTTGAGATGATTCTTCAAAATCTGGACTACTTTTGTCTACTCACGTTCAGCTCGAATGTCCTCAGTACTGTCCTGTATCCCCCAGACACCGGTGGTAGAAATCTAAGCAGCTCCTTCACCACACAATCCAAATAGGACAGCCGATTGAGTTTTTCCAGACTCAAATATGGGACGTTGATCCACGATCGGTGACTTTCTTGTCTGTCAGGGCAGGTTGTTTTATCGAGCAGAGCTTTGGATTTAAGACGGGGCCGTGCCGTGTCGTTTGTGCACTTTTCGACCGCGTTGTTTGAGCATGTGTTGCCGTTTTCATTACAGTATAAGCAACAAGAGCTGGTAGCATCCACGATTAAGACTTCAGCCTCCAGTTCAGCCCTTGCACGCTCTGTGACTTCAGAATGGTGCATCAGCTGAAGTATGAGCGATGTGGACGCGCTCGCTGTGGTGGAGTGTGCGGCGAAAATCAATTCCACTGCTGTTTCCTGTACAATCAAGAATTGAATCAGTTTCATTCAGACAATATGATCCATTGCAAAATTGAGCCAGTAAAATAAGACCAAAAATATTTCCAACATGAATTTTTTCCTTTATGAACCAAAGGTGATGTTAGTGGCCATCTTATTGGGTGGTTGTGGATCAGGTGGTAGAGCGGGTTGTCCACTAATCATATGGTTGGCGGTTCGAGTCTGGCCCACATGACTCCACATGCCAAAGTGTCCTTGGGCAAGACACTGAACCCCAAGTTACTCCTGATGGCAAGCTAGCGCCTTGCATGGAAGCCCTGCTCCCATTATTGTGTGTTATTCGGTGAATAAGACACAGTGCAAAGTGCTTTGTAGAACCGCTAAGGTTAAAAAAGCACTCTATAAGTGCAGACTCTTATTTATCCTACTGTGCATACAGCTGCCATCACGGAGATCCATGGGCCTTTGGGGCTGTATTTCTAACATATTTCTAACATAACATTTGCTACTAATAGGAGTAAGAGTTAATATATTAGTTATAACATAAACTATATTGTAGGGCTGTAATGATTAGTAAAGACTAATTCATTAAAGTGGATTTTTATATTTGTGGTGTTGTTTATTTAAATGTTTTAAATGCCTCCCTGTTTGGACATTTGTGTACAATACACTACACCATGGGTTCCCAAACTTTTCCAGGGCAAGGCCCCCAAATGGCATTAACATGTGACCGAGGCCCCCTTTTGCAAGATGTCTTTAAAACACATTTAAAATACAGACTCCTGAATATATCCCCCTTTTTATTAATAATTACATCTTACATATTTTCATTACATTGCATTAGGAATTGATTGTGTGTGTGTGTGTGTGTGTGTGTGTGTGTGTGTGTGTGTGTGTGGGTTGTCTGAGAGTGAAAAAGAAAAAGAATACATTTATTTATTTTTCACACGAAATTGTTGAGGTCCCCTGGGCGCCCCCTGGCGGCCCCCACTTTGAAAACCACTGCACTACACTATCCTACAGAAGCCATTGCAGTATTTCTTCTGTTGTTCCTTCAGATCATCAAGCACTTTTCACAGGACTGTTATCGGTTGGTCCAATTTTCACAAATATGAGCAAATAATTGATTTATATGTTAAGGATGTTAAAAGCAATGTTCTTTACTTTCTGTAAAAAATGAATCAATAAAATGAAATGGATAAACGCTATTATGTAGTGGTCGAATTGGTTGCGTGCTTTTTCTCTTTGCTCCACAAGCTTCCTTTCTTAAGGCCTACATGAAATAGAACATTTCCCACAGGATCCCAGCTCTGATGCGCACCATAGAAGAAATCATATCTCTCACAGACGGAACTCATTTGGTCGATGATTTCAACCGAAGTGACTTAAAAGTGAATCTCGCTTGAAGACCCAATAGTGACAACTGAACAGTGTTGGGAATTAAACTCCTAACCTTCAGACCAGTAGCCCAAAGCCTTCACTACTGCCACAGAACGATTCAGCCAGTCACGGCCAGGCAATTTTTTTTTTCCCCTCACAGTGTGTTATAAGTAGAGCTGTATGAACATGTGACTCACTGGATCTTCAAGTCACGACAGAGCGGTTTATTAAATGAGTGATATACCTTGAGTTCCTGCAGGGTCAGGTCGTAATCGTTTTCCTTTGCGGTGCTCAGCATGTAGTCGAAAGCATCACAGTACTCATCCGTGTTCTGCTTCTTTAGTTTCTCCTTGATGATGATCTCCATCTCTGCATGCAGAATGTCTCTTGCTTTTTTCCCCTAAGAAGAGAATTCGAAATGAAACTTATATGCAGGTAAGTTGAACCAAATCGTTCTTCAGTACATTACGCAGTGCTTGTTCTTTCATCCTCTGAAGTTCTACTGTGCGGCTGTGGCTCAGTCGGTAGAGCGGGTTGTCGACTAATCCGCTAATCGTAGGGTTGGTGGTCCGAATCCCGGCCCGGGTGATCCCATGCCGAAGTGTCCTTTGGCAAGACACTGAACCCTAAGTTGCCCCCGATGGCAAGCTAGCACCTTGCATGGCAGCTCTGCTACCATTGGTGTGTGAGTGTGCTCTCATTTGTAAGTTGCTTTGGATAAAAGCGTCTGCTAAATGAATAAATGTAAATATAATATATATAAATATATATATATATACTTGGAGATTCTGTACTTGGGACTCACTTTCTGCTGCTTTGGATAATTTCACATGTATACCCATTTGATTTGAACTGCACTTCCACTTTTTGCCCTTGTTTCAGTGGATAATTTCACCTACGTACTGTAGATTTGTCCTGTGCTCATCCCTGGACTTCACAATCTGCTCAAACTGAAGATCTTTTCAAACATCATATTGATTGTATACAGCTGTAAACAAGTAATAGTTTATAATCATAGCTGGAGTCACCTAGAAGATGATGAGGTTCCCTTTTGAGTCTGGTTACTCTCAAGATTTGTTTCTTATGAAACTTATGAGTCTCAAAGTTTTTTTTTTTCTTGCTTGGTCATGAGAGAATAAAAGCTATATCCAGATTTCTATAAAGCTGCTCTGTGACAATGTCTATTGAACTGAAATTGATCCCTTTTGGTTAAAATTACGTTCATTAAAAGTAGAACAGAACATAAAGGGGTAAATAACCAATTTTCTCAGTTTGATCTGTATGCATTTCTGCGCCCTGTCTTTTTAAAACAAACGCACGCGGCGTGAGAATTGTAAGTGAGGTGATGTGATTGATAAAGATGCGTTTTCTCACTTTGCGCAGGCCGCTGAGAGGGGCGTCCACAGGCAGAGAGAACAGGTTGTTCATGAGCTGCTCAAAGGTCTTGGAGAGGTGAGCGATGCGCTGCTCGTCGAGCTTCAGGCCGAGCAGGACGCGCACGGCGATTCGGAAGGTGAGTGACCTCGCAGCAGTGTAAACTTCCACAGGGCCAGCGTCAGCACACCACTTACTGATTTCACCCTTCACCACGTCCTGAAGGCGCGTCAGATAGGTCTCCAATGCTGCGTGGCTGAACACTTTCGCCAGTATCTAAGCAGGAGACAGAATTTCATTATTTCTAAAAATTTACCAACGTAAGTCATATCACATGGAACAATTAAATGCTTTCTGTAATGGAAAACACTCATATTTAAAGTCCTATTTATATTACACACATATCTAGTAAGGTCATTTTGACCTTTTAAACTAAAGTGTTTAAATTGGCTGGTGTTTATAAATCAAATTTTGATTTGCTGTCTTGTTTCCTCCAGCTCTTATTAAATGGCGCACTTATATAGCGCTTTTATCCAAAGCGCTTTACACTGTCTCATTCACCCATACACTCACACACCAATGGTAGCAGAGCTGCCATGCAAGGCGCTAACTTGCCATCTGGGGCAACTTGGGGTTCAGTGTCTTGCCCAAAGACACTTCGGCATGTGGAGTCACACGGGCCGGGAAACGAACCGCCAACTCTACGATTAGTGGATTAGTGGACAACCCGCTCTACCGACTGAGCCACAGCCTGCCAATTTACACTCCGATTATTTACACTCCGATTATGCATGTACACAAGGCGCTAGGAGGATTTCCTAGGAGGATTTCCAAGAATGTATTCCATAATATTCCTTGTTCCTTATGTTTCTAATAACTAGGACCAATGGAAGATACACTATGACCAAAAGTATGTGGAAACCTGACCATCACACCCATATGTGACCATTCCAAAACCATGGACATTAACACGGACTTGGCCCCGCTGCTGCTGTTGTTACAGCCTCCACTCTTCCAAGAAGGTTTTCCACTAGATTTTGGAGCGTGTCTGTTTTTTGTGATCGTTTTGCTACGAGAGCGTTATTGAGATCAGGCACTGATCTTGAGTGAAGGACGTCTGGGGTGCAGTCGGTGTTCCAGTTCATCCTAAAGGTGTTCAGTGGAGTTGAGGTCAGGACTCTGTGCAGGACACTCAAGTTCTTTCACTCCAAAGTTAACACATTATGTCTTCATTGAGCTTGCTTTGTGCACAGGGGCGTAGTCATGATGTAACACGTTTGGGCCTCTTAGTTCTCGTAAAAAGAAATTGTGCGCTTTTGATTATCTGGGTGTGATTATCCGGTGTCCACAAACATTTGGCCATGTATTGTGTATTGGACCATTTAAAATGAATCGTTACAGATGTATAGATATCAAATGTACAAAGATAACCATGGGACATGCATTAAGTCAGGGGTTCCCAAACTTTTCCAGGGTAAGGCCCCCCCAAATGGCATTAACATGTGTCAGAGGCCCCCCTTTTGTAAGATGTATTTAAAACAAATTAAAAATACAGACTTCTGAATATATCCCCCTTTTATAATTAATAAGTACATCTTTCATATTTACATTACATTACATTAGGAATTGATTGTGTGTGTGTGTGTTTGGTTGTCTGAGAGTGAGAATCGTATATTTATTTATTTTTCTCACCAAATTGTTGAGGCCCCCCGGGCACCCCCTGGCGGCCCACAATGGGGTCGCGGCCCCCACTTTGAAAACCACTGCATTAAGTAATTAATTCAACAGGATTGACACTACATACACCTACAGGATCATCGAGTATAGGAAGGACTTTGTGTATTTCCAAAAACAATGCCGTTAAGCCATGAAATATCGGTTATTTCGAAATAAACTTGGAATCTTAAGATGGCCTGGGAAAATTGGGCCAAACGTTGTTGAGCAGTGAACAGAACGATTACAGCATTAATGAGTGCCATGTCATACAACAACTTAATAAATAACAAAATACAGTTGTAACTTGGGCACAGTCCATGTAAACATTTAGTTTTAGCTTTTTGGCCTGGGATCCTCTGTGCTTAGCATTATTATTATTATTATTATTATTATTATTATTATTATTATTATTATTATTATTATTATTATTATTATTATTATTACAGGGGCGGCTGTGGCTCAGTCGGTAGAGCGGGTTGTCCACTAATCCACTAATCGTAGGGTTGGTGGTTCGAATCCCGGCCCGGGTGATCCCATGCCGAAGTGTCCTTGGGCAAAACACTGAACCCTAAGTTGCCCCCGATGGCAAGCTAGCACCTTGCATGGAAGCTCTGCTACCATTGGTGTGAGTGTGTATCTCTCATTTGTAAGTCGCTTTGGATAAAAGCGTCTGCTAAATATGTAAATGTATTATTATTATTATTATTAATATTATTATTATTATTATTATTATTATTATTCTGCTGTCCTATAGTGGTGGAAATCACAACCAGCCATTATGACCCAATATTAATTATTATATCTTATAGTTATTAGCCAATATGTCTGATCACTTGAATTGAATGGGTTTAATCCAAATGTCAATAACTCACAATCAAGTTGGCCTATAAATAATGTCAGCTTGTGCCTCATGTGTTCTGTTGATGGAAGTTTTTTGGAAGAAATAAAGCTCAATGGCGCCAATATATAATGTTGCATATGATATGTTGTATACATTTAACTAATAAGACTAATATTTGAATAATTAAGTTCTTATAATTAAGTAATTAAGTGCTTATGTTAAAATACTGCTATCAAACATCTTATCATCACTGTGTGGAGTTTTCGCTTACTTTTCTTTTCTTCTTGTGCAGCGCACCGACTGAGTTGACGAGCGTGTTTGGTCCGAGGATGATGCGCGTGCTCTGTGGCCACTGTGTGCTCACCAGGGTGTGTTCACCGAGCAGGATCTTACGGATGTTTTCAGCGCCGGTCACGCGGATCACGGGTTTCCCCAGGAGGTGGGTCTTAAAGACGTTGCCGTGTTTCTCTCGCCTGGAGATGTGAAAGCTGGAACCCTGTGAAATGAAGAAGAAAATAGGGAGGGGTTGTTTCAATGTTTAAAAATGTGAAGGTTATTTCAAATACTTTGGACAAGATAGACAAGAAAGATTTTAAAAAACGTGTGATCCAATTCATCAGGAAGACAGAACGGTGGAGAGACTGAGAAGGTTATTTGGGGTCAATTGTGATGTTCAAGGACTCCCTGCTCAATAACTACTCCCTATTTTTCCAAAACATTTTTAAAAACGTGAGCCTTTGAAACTGAGCTAAGGATTTGCCTTGGCTTGGTACTGTGCCTGGAACTAAGGGGAATTCTGTATTTTACTTTCAGGTCCACACACGCAGGGTAATAATTTCATACGTGTATTAACAGAACAGTAGACTGAAGGATCATTTATTTGTGCCGGAGATGTTCCAGAACATTAAAGGTCACAATTAAATTGAATGGCCTCATATAGTGCAACAGTATGAGCTCAGTGGTTAAGATGTTGGACTACCAATTGGAAGGTCGTGAGGCCAAACCCCAACACCTCCAAGCTGCCAATGTTGGGCCCTTAAGGCTCGTAACTCTCAACTGCTGAGGTGAGATGTATAAATGAGATAAATGTAAGTCGCTCTGGATAAGGGCATTTGCCATATTCCATAAATGTAATCTAAATGTAATGTAATAACGTAAACCAGTAAAATCCTGTCAGTTTCTAAATGGTAAATGGTTTTTATCCAAAGCGCTTTACACGGTGTCTCATTCACCCATTCACACACACACACACACACACACACACACACACACACACACACACACACACACACACCAATGATAACAGAGCTGCCATGCAAGGCATTAACTTGCCATCGGGAGCAACTTGGGGTTCAGTGTCTTGCCCAAGGACACTTCAGTATGTGGAGTCACATGGGAATCAAACCGCCAACCCTACGATTAGTGGACAACCCGCTCTACCACCTGCGCCACTACTGCCCCTACAGTAGCAGTGTTCTACAGTCAGCAGTGTTAAACTACAGAACGTACAGAACTACATGAGAAAGCTTCTAGATTAGTAGTAAATACTGGACCGTCAGCAATAATGTACCGCAGTGTGATCTCTAAAATATACTCTGGATGTTGACCCAATAATGATTGTTATCCAAAAATCCAACCAGCACTCTCTGATGGGATCACGGTCAAGGGATGAAATGGATCTCATAGCTGAAAAAATGTACGGTATTTTAATACAATAAATAAATCCTCTAGACTTCACCCTAAGATACGTGATCAGGATT
Source organism: Noturus placidus (assembly GCA_022414735.1). Lineage (NCBI taxonomy): Eukaryota > Metazoa > Chordata > Actinopteri > Siluriformes > Ictaluridae > Noturus > Noturus placidus. The sequence continues at coordinate 8,833 of JAFFST010041960.1, read as the reverse complement.
AGTAGACTGTTACGTCCTTTGTTTTTCAGCTTATAAAATGAATCATTTGACGTGTCAAAGGTGCTCATTTTGTTCAAGCGCTGTCAGCGTGAACACCTGTAGGCCCATAAGTAGGCGTGATTATAATGGAAATAGAACCTTCTAGAACCTTATGATAAACACTACGTACAAAATTGCAGTCTATTTAAATATCGCATTGAAATTTTGCTCAAAGCATTGCATAAAATATCACATGCACGCACAAAAATCCAACAGTAGGTTAGTGTTCAAGTATGCCTCAAGTGTGTACGCAAGTGTATACCCATAATTCAAGTCTGCATTTGTAGACACTAGGGATCGTGTAATTTTGGCCACAAGAAAATGTCCCAAATAGCATGCCTTTTGTCCACTAATTGTAGGGCTGACGGTTCGATTCCCGGCCCACGTGATTCCACATGCTGAAGTGTCCTTGGGAGAGACACTGAACCCCGAGTTGCTCGCGATGGCAAGATAGCGCCTTGCATGGCAGCTCTGCTACCATTGGTGTGTGTGTGTGTGTGTGTGTGTGTGTGTGAGAGAGAGAGAGAATGGGTGAATGAGAACTAGTGTAAGGTTAAAAAGCGCTTTATAAGTGTAGACCACTTACCATTACCCACTCAATCATTTTCCATACAGAACCAGGAATTGCAGATCACGCAGATTAATACCAAGGATGTACTCTATCCTATCAAAATCAGCTCATTAGGTAAACAGTATTATTTTGTCTATTTGTTTCACATCATTTGTAACCCTAATACTGCTCAATGACAAGTTACTGACGAAAGACACTTTAAGAATATTTAAAAATGTTGATGTACCTGCTGTGTTTTGGTTCTTGCTAGTTATTTCGCAATGTTTAGGTCAGAGTCTGCAGCTAAGCCCACACTGATGAGGCTTTTGCAAAAGCGTGCATTGAAAGTACAAATATGGCGCTTGAGAACACTTTTTTTGAGATCCAAATAGAGAAATGAGACCCCTAACAGCAAGTATGCCATTTTGGGAAGATGTTGAGGTGCTGCAGTTTAATGGCTGTCTATTATATCTGCTCCAAAACTGTGCCATTTAGATGCTCTATATATGGTACCATAAATAAGATGCCTTAGTAGGTAGTAGGTGGTATATTAAGACCTATTGTTAAGACCACAGATCTGTAGGATTGTCATACCTGATTGGTCAGAAGGTGTTTTCTGTATATACTGTGTGTGTATATATATATATATATATATAACATCCACCCCATCACAGATTATTTTCCTATAATGACCCATTACTTGCCCAGTGCACTTGTAACATTGGTATGGTAACGTCCAAGGTACCGACACAGACCTGAGCTCATGGGAAATTAGCAGACATTTAAACACGTATGGACGATGTTCTTCAGCCCCGTTCAGTTTTTATTTTTTTTCCAGATGAAGTCATCAGAAAAGGTACAAATGCTAACCTTATCCCAACCCCAATCCTAACCTTTGTAGGATTTCACACAAACAAGCACAAGACAAAGAGAAGACAAAGAGAAGACAGACAGAGAGAGAGAGAGAGAGAGAGAGAGAGAGTGTGAGAGACAGAGTGAGAGACAGAGAGAGAGACAGAGAGAGAGACAGAAAGACACAGAGAGAGAGAGAGAGAGACAGAGAGACGGGGAGAGAGAGAGAGAGAGAGAGATACAGAGAGAGTGACAGACAGAAAGAGAGACAGAGAGAGAGACAGAGAGAGACAGAGAGAGAGACAGAGAGAGAGACACACAGAGAGAGAGACACACACAGAGAGAGGGAGACAGAGAGAGGGAGACAGAGAGAGAGGGAGACAGAGAGAGAGAGAGAGAGAGACAGAGAGAGAGATGCAGAGAGAGAGACACAGAGAGAGAGAGAGCGAGAGAGTGACTGAGAGAGAGTGAGAGAGAGAGATACAGAGAGAGTGACTGAGAGAGAGAGAGAGTGAGAGAGAGAGAGAGAGAGAGAAAGATACAGAGAGAGAGAGAGACACAGAGAGAGAGAGAGAGAGAGAGAGATACAGAGAGAGAGAGAGAGAGAGAGAGAGAGAGAGAGAGAGAGAGAGAGAGAGAGAGAGAGAGAGACAAGAATCAAGGGAGGTTATGAACACTTGTATAATTTGGGTTCCGTCCAAAACCGCACAATTGTGTGCTGGAATAACGCCAACATCACACAGTGTACACAGCAAAATCCCCAGTGTTGAATTTACACTTCATATCAGTGAATCTGGACAATATAATACATCACTGTAACACTTCAGTTGTTACTCTATTACTTTGATTTATTATTATTATTATTATTATTATTATTATTATTATTATTATTATTATTAATAATAATAATAATAAATTAAATTTAGATCTATTAGGATTACTGGACATTTTAGTTCATGCGCAACTACCAAGCGGTACTCATACTGAGTCTGATTCCCTATTAATAACAGACTACCATCAAATTTATCCAAAACAAGAAGATCTAAGATTTAAGTGCTGTACTAAGAATAATCCAGAACACTCATCATTTGGATTATAGTTTATAGGTCCAAATGCGCACTAAATTGTGCGCTACCGTGACAGAGGTAACTAGTGCGCACAGCAAAAGAAAAGTTCACACGAGTATCATAATAATGGGTCGTTTAGTACTGATATGAGCTTTATTCACACCCCTCCCCTTCCCACTCCCACTCCCACGCTTACCTGAAAGAGCCAGTGGAAGGTCTCTCCGATCAGTGGCCATCCCATGGAGCCATCCGGCAGCGGGAGCGCGCACGCCTTGTCCCGGGCCGCGCTCCACCTGAGCCCCCACAACCGCCGCGACACGGCGAGCAGCAGCAGCGCCGGAACCACGGGGCGGAGAAGCGCGAGGAGCGCCGACACCAAGCCGCTTTCACTCCCAAACATCATCAACCATAAGAACCGAGCAAAATAAATGTTCCTGATCAATAACAACACCAAAGCGTCCAGGCTGCTTCTAGAAGGTGGGCTCCTTTCTTCAGATAGCTAGGGGAAAAGAAAAAGGAGATATACACACACACACACACACACACACACACACACATAAAGCGTTTGATGTTAGTTCTCACAGAGAGGATAAACCATGGCTGGCACTTTCCGTCTGCTCCAAACGCGCAGCACGAAACTGACAGGTATGTCAAATAGTTTTACAAGTTACATGCGCTGGCATGTCTTTCATCCGACTTTATAGAGTAGCCTGTGTATACACAGATGTAACAGGAGGACAGTGAACATGATCATTATCTTCTCTGAGACTTACGCCCAAACAGTCATATTCACTTTACCCATGCGTAATACCATCCCTTTTTTTTTTTTTTTTTAAAAAAAAAACCTTTTCAGTTTTTCACTTTCACATCTTACTTTTGTCTGGGATCTCTCCTCATAGCCTGCGTGATCATTTCATTTGATTTGACCTGTTTACTAAAATGCTACTTTGTTTTGTTGTTGTTTTGAAAATCCTGATATGCGCAAAGTGAATAGGAGAAACTTTGCAAACATGTGCACTTCATTAGCC
>JAFFST010041954.1:7859-18817 GCA_022414735.1 Noturus placidus | reverse complement strand
TGGATGGATGGATGGATGGAGAGTTTTGGATGGTCAGACAGTATTGGATGGATGGAGAGTTTTGTATGGTCAGACAGTATTAGATAGATGGAGAGTTTTGTATGGTCAGACAGTATTGGATGGATGGAGAGTTTTGTATGGTCAGACAGTATTGGATGGGTGGAGAGTTTTGTATGGTCAGACAGTATTGGATGGATGGAGAGTTTTGTATGGTCAGACAGTATTGGATGAATGGATGGAGAGTTTTGTATGGTCAGACAGTATTGGATGGATGGATGGATGGATGGATGGAGAGTTTTGGATGGTCAGACAGTATTGGATGGATGGAGAGTTTTGTATGGTCAGACAGTATTGGATGGATGGAGAGTTTTGTATGGTCAGACAGTATTGGATGGATGGATGGATGGAGAGTTTTGTATGGTCAGACAGTATTGGATGGATGGATGGATGGATGGATGGATGGAGAGTTTTGTATGGTCAGACAGTATTGGATGGATGGATGGATGGATGGATGGAGAGTTTTGTATGGTCAGACAGTATTGGATGGATGGAGAGTTTTGTATGGTCAGACAGTATTGGATGGATGGATGGAGAGTTGTATGGTCAGACAGTATTGGATGGATGGAGAGTTTTATATGGTCAGACAGTATTGGATGGATGGATGGAGAGTTTTGTATGGTCAGACAGTATTGGATGAATGGATGGAGAGTTTTGTATGGTCAGACAGTATTGGATGGATGGATGGATGGATGGAGAGTTTTGTATGGTCAGACAGTATTGGATGGATGGATGGAGAGTTTTGTATGGTCAGACAGTATTGGATGGATGGAGAGTTTTGTATGGTCAGACAGTATTGGATGGATTGATGGATGGAGAGTTTTGTATGGTCAGACAGTATTGGATGGATGGATGGATGGATGGATGGAGAGTTTTGTATGGTCAGACAGTATTGGATGGATTGATGGATGGATGGTTTTGTATGGTCAGACAGTTGGATGGATGGAGAGTTTTGTATGGTCAGACAGTATTGGATAGATGGAGAGTTTTGTATGGTCAGACAGTATTGGATGGATGGAGAGTTTTGTATTGTCAGACAGTATTGGATGGATGGAGAGTTTTGTATGGTCAGACAGTATTGAATGGATGGATGGAGAGTTTTGTATGGTCAGACAGTATTGGATGGATGGATGGAGAGTTTTGTATGGTCAGACAGTATTGGATCGATGGTTGATTGAGAGTTTTGTATGGTCAGACAGTATTGGATGGATGCATGGGTGGAGAGTTTTGTATGGTCAGACAGTATTAGATGGATGGATGGATGGAGAGTTTTGTATGGTCAGACAGTATTGGATGGATGGAGAGTTTTGTATGGTCAGACAGTATTAGATGGATGGATGGAGAGTTTTGTATGGTCAGACAGTATTGGATGGATGGAGAGTTTTGTATGGTCAGACAGTATTGGATGGATGGATGGATGGATGGAGAGTTTTGTATGGTCAGACAGTATTGGATCGATGGATGGATGGATGGAGAATTTTGTATGGTCAGACAGTATTGAATGGATGGATGGAGTTTTGTATGGTCAGACAGTATTGGATGGATGGATGGATGGATGGATGGAGAGTTTTGTATGGTCAGACAGTATTGGATCGATGGATGGATGGATGGAGAATTTTGTATGGTCAGACAGTATTGGATGGATGGAGTTTTGTATGGTCAGACAGTATTGGATGGATGGATGAATTGATGGATGGAGATTTTTGTATGGTCAGACAGTATTGGATGGATGGATGGAGAGTTTTGTATGGTCAGACAGTATCGGATGGATGGCGAGACACTTTCTTCCAAGTTTTTGTTACTAGGATTAATAGGGATGGATGCATCGATATAAAAGTGATAAACATTCTGAAATTTTAGAGCGGGATGGATGGAGGATAGATGGATGGAGAGCATTGGATGGATGGATGGATGGATTATAGATTGACGATGGATGGAAAGCGATGGATGGAGAGTATTGTATTTTCAGAGACTATTGGATGTATGGATAGACACTCTCTTCTGAGTTTTTATCACAAGGATTAATGGTGATGGACGGCTGGTGATATGGATGGATGGATGGATGGATGGAGATTATTCTGTAGATGATGGATGGATAGAGAAAGATGGATGAGGGTATTAGATGGCTTGGATGAATGGCGAGTATTGTATTTTCAGAGAGTATTGGATGGATGGATGGATGGATGGATAACCGCTATCTTCTGAGTTTTTCTCACAAAGGATGTTGAGTATTGGATGGACGGATCCATGTAAAAGTGATGGATTTTCTGATATTTTGTCAGATGGATAGTAAGTAATTGATGGTCAGATGCGCAGGTCTGATGTTTTCTCAGATGGATGACTAGATGCTTCCTTCAGAGGTTTTCTCCAACATGAAAGCTTTATATTAAAGAATAAATGAGTAAGTAAACGAGTGGATGGATGGATAGATGAATAATTCACTCTTTGACAGTGTTGTGATGTAGAATATTCAGACAGATGGATGGATGAAGGTTGTGGTCCTGATTTTGTTTTAATCAGTATTTAGTTTGTAAAGAACTGTGAGCAGAAGTGGTGTTTTTTATTTTGGTGCGCGTGAGTGAGTGTGTGTGTGTGTGCGAGCGAGCACTGGAGAAATCTGAATGAAGTGTTCTTCCTCGGCTCGCATGCTCGGTGAAGTGTTTCTGTAATCAGGGTCTGAATCACAACAAACGAAGCCGCAGTAAACAACACCGATCTCCTCGACAGTCGCGCGACGTTACCTTTCATTACGGCCGCCGTGCGATTAAATCACGACCTCACACTACACTTGCAGAAAAAGCTTTCTTTATTATCCGCTTTCGTTTAATATAGGGATGCACCGCGACATCGGCTGCTTCCCGGCAAAGTCCGATCCTCTCGGCAGTTTGGAACTACTCCCGAGTTACTGATACGGACGTCACGTTTACCATCCGCGGCTTATGTTCCTCAGACCTTACAAGCACTTATCCACGACGGGTCTGATTCACCACAGGAAAACACTGCGTCCCGTTCAATATGCAGAATACACAACATACACAGCGTGTACCTGTTCGGATTTGCCAGACGCTCGCCTAGAGCTGCGAAGCTCGTTACCTGGCTGCATGTTTAGTTATTACGCCCGATGTCCGCTGGCTCCGCTACATAACTGACGCGCTGTACTTCCGGAACACTAATCCAGTGGTTTCTCTCTCTCCGTCTCCGTCAGTGACCGTCTGGCTCTGCGTCAGGTCCGCTCCATCCTGCAGCACCTGGGTCTCACCAGCAGCACGTGTGACGACAGCATCCTTGTGAAGGAGGTGTGCAGCGTGGTGTCTCAGAGAGCGGCCCAGCTGTGCGGTGCCGCGCTCGCCGCCGTGGTCGACAAAATCCGTCAGAACCGCAACCTCAACTCGCTCAGCGTCTCCGTCGGAGTGGATGGAACCCTGTACAAGCTCCACCCACAGTAAGTGAAGTCTGACCACGTCGTACAGAAGTATCTTGCCAGAAAACACGTACTCCGTAGGGGGGTGAAGTCGGACCTGATCCGACTCCTCCTATCTGGGCGGAGTCGAGCCGAAAGTCCAGGGGGTGGAGTGCATCATAAATGGTGAAAAACTCCTCTGTCCTGAAGATGCCGAAAAACCTAGTTCCAGCTTTAACTCTGACTGTTACAAAGCGCTGACACTGGAGATTTTCTTACATGTTAAAAAAACAAACATTTCTTACAGAAAACTGGTGAACGAGCCGTTGCTATAGAAACCATAACGTATCAGAACGAGTTAATATAAATGTCAGAGCCGCTGTTATAGAAAATGAATCGACGCCTACCTTCTGACCAATCAGAAGCCAGAATCGAACAGTTCTGGGCATCATGAGTAGATGTTAATTGGACATTACGAGGCATTAAATAACGCATTCGAGCATGAAACCCGTTAGGAGAACCGAATTACGTGTCTTCTCATTCAACATTCCAACGTTTTTCTCCAGCTTCTCCAGCATCCTGCAGGAAACTCTGCGAGATCTGGCGCCCCAGTGCGAGGTCACTCTCCTTCAATCGGAGGACGGCAGCGGGAAGGGCGCCGCTCTTATTACAGCCGTGGCGTGCCGTATGAGGGACGTGTAGGAGGAGCGCCTAGAGGATGAACAAACGGGACAGACCGAGAAGGGGAAAGGACCGACTTGTTCTTGCAGAAATGATCAGCGCTGTACCGAAGTGTGTGTGTGTGAGAGAGCGACTGTAAGAGAGAAGGTTTGCTTCATGCTTTTTTTTTCCTGTTTGTGAGAGTTTACATGTAATAAATGTAGAAAGGGAACGAGGGATCTGGGGTGATTACGTGACTTGTTTGGTCATTAATTTATTCAGCGGCGTTTACTGTAAACATGTTTTCAAATAATTATAACATTTTATTAGCGGCGAGATTTCCGTCGTGTCCGTTTTCCAGATGCTCAGTGCGAAGGAGCGGGATTACCTCAGAGTGATATTCCTCATATCTGGAGGCTCTCCGTTCGGTTCAGATGCTCCACAAGATCTTTGCTGGATCATGTGACCACCAGAAGCAGGAAAGATGTAGCGTTTCCTTCCACTGAACCTCCGGAAGACAACACACACACACACACAACCAGTTTCACTGCGTATGTATTTAAAACTGTTCTCACACCAGCCGTTTTATTTTTTGATAATTGACATTAAAATAAAACTCCTGTGATTTTTACACTGTAACCATGGCAACACTTCCACCTGGTTAGTCCTAGCTAGTAACCAGGTAACTTGCCTGTGATGAACATTTACCTTCACAAGGGCTTCATGACCCTGCTGTTTTTCCTCTAAAGCAGACTTGATCAAAAAACAATTAAATTATAAAAATTTTAATGATAATAATACATTTTTTCCAATCTACATTCCAGATTTCAAAAATAAATATTTTGTATACAAAATGGTGACTCATGTAACATTATTATTATTATTATTATTATTTTAGATGTCACTGATTTATGCGCGTGTTTCTGGGATCTCGCTTTCGATTGAATGCTCGATTGTTTGTTTGTTTCGCTTCCGCTTTTATTTCAGTTCGTTTTCAACACATTATTTATAACTTTCACATCAGTAAAGTTTAACGTCACGTTCCCAACTGATTTCGATTCAATTTCCGTATATAAAGCTTTTAAAAACGTTTTGAAAAAGAAATCTTTTTTTGTTACGGCGGAAATTTCACAGTTGAAAAAGTGTTCAAATATTCATCATTTAAGTGCTGGGTGACCTCAGACTTTTCAGACAAATTTATTCATTTATTTTATTTATTTATTACCTCCTAGCCAATCAGATCAGACTTTTAAAAATATATATATTTATTTTTTCACCTCCTGGCCAATCAGATCAGACTTTTATCAAATTTATTTATTTATTGCGTCCCGACCAATCAGATAAAACTTTTTAAAAATGTATGTATGTTTTTATTTATTTATTTATCTCCCAATCAGATCAGACTTCTTAAAAATGTATTTCTTTTTTTTACCTCCCCACCAATCAGGCTAGACTTTTTTTTCCGGGGGTTGAGTAAGAAAAACAAACCTAGAAGACAGTGAAAAATCGGTCTTGGAAAATATTTCATTTTCAACATATCAGTTTAGCAGAAAATAAGTGTATATTTAGGACTGGGGCACACGGTGGCTTAGTGGTTAGCATGTTCACCTCACACATCCAGAGTCTGGGGTTCGAGTCCTGCCGGGGCCCTGTGTGTCTGTCTGTGTGTGTGTGTGTGTGTGTGGAGTTGTGGAAACCCCGCTGTGCATCTGGGGTTTCCTCCGGGTACTCCGGTTTCCTCCCCCAGTCCACAGACATGCATGGTAGGCTGCTTGGCATGTCCGTAGTGTATGAATGTGAGTGTGTATGTGATTGTGCCCTGCGATGGACTGGCACCCTGGCCAGGGTGTACCCCGCCTTGTGCCCCATGCTCCCTGGGATACGCTCCAGGTTCCCCGTGACCCTGATAAAGAGTAAGTGGTAGAAGATGGATGGATGGATATTTAGGACGTGATGTTTTTCACAGTCAAGCACTCAAATTCTATTTTAGCTGTACACGCGTTCGACGTGTGTGAATGAAAGATCTTCCGAATCTGCGGTAATTGTGAGAAATTGCACGCTCCCCCGGAACATCGCGGCGTTTGTTCTGATTTTGCTGATATTATGCACAGGATTTGATGAGTGAACGGGATTATATCAGGAAGCTTGGAAACATTTTCAGACTCTGCCTCGTTTACTCTTCTAGTTTTCACATCATGTCTAGACTTCTCTCATTCACTTTATTTTCCATCCTTCCACCCAATTCAGTTCTCAGCAAACTTCAACATGGCAGAATTTCTTCAAGCTGATTCCTCAGTCTCCCTACAACCTCTGCTCATATCTCTCCTGCTCTTCAGCAGATCCACTGCCTTCCAGTTCATTCAATTCACATTTCCCATCATATTTCAAGTGTTTTATTGACTCTGTTCTCTCTCTTACTCTCACTCTGTTTCTCTCTCTCTCTCTCTCTCTCTCCTGTCTCTCATGCTCTCTCTCTCTCTCTCTTTCTCTCTCATGTCTTTCATGCTCTCTCACTCTCTCCTCCTGTCTCTCATGCTGTCTCTCAACCTTTTCGAGTAAGAAGCAGCGCTGCTAGCTCCATCTCATATTTATGAGATCTGGATGTTACTCTCAGTCTTAAGTTTCCTCATCTGATAGTTCCTCTTGATGCTTTTCATCCCAGCTCTCTAGAAGAAAGAATACCTCGCTGCTTTGACAGTGACCTCAGGTTCCATTCCCAACTTCAGTCGGAAAGCATGACTCCCCCCATTCCATTCCCCTATACCGAAAGTGCAAAAGAGAGCGATGCGAGTGAGTTTATAAAACATGTATAACGTCATGACGCCAAATCTACACTCGACGTGTAAATGTTAAATGCATCGATGATATCATTTGAGGTAAAAAAAAAACCTAATAAATAATAATAAAATAAACAATCACCATTTTCACCATGTTTTTAAATTACAGCGCTGCATTGGATGACAGATTTCATTCACAACACGTCTAGCAGAAGATTATTATCATCTCCACATATAGTAATTAAAATCTCTCACTATTTTGTGAAGAATATTCATAAACCCTTTTCAAGGAAGTTCTGCCAGTTGCTTATGTCTTGAACAAAAGTTAGTTACAGTTACATTTATATAACGCTTTTAATTCTGGAAACTCAAGGCACTTTACATACTATTGGGGGGTGTAGCATCCATGTGATGGCAGCCATATTGCACCAGAACTCCCACCACACACCAGCTATTAGTGGAGAGGAGAGAGGGATGGAGCCAGTTCAGAGATGGAGATTATTAGGGGGTGATGGAGGAGGGCCAATGGCTGAATTTGGGCAGGACACTGGGGTTATACCCCTACCCTTTTACCATAAGTTTCCTGGGATTTTTAACGACCACAGAGACCTTAACATCTCATCTGATAAACAGTGCTGTTTTTACAGTATAGTGTCTGTCATTATACTGGGGCATTAGGAACCACACAGACCACAGGGTGTGCGCCCCCTGTTGGCCGCATTAATGCCACTATTATTAGCAACCTTAGTGTATCCCCCAGGAGGTCTCACTCCCATCCAGGTACTGGACACATTCAACCCTGCTTAGCTTCACTGGGAAACTAGGCGAGAGCTGCAGGGAGATATGGTTTTCCAGGAGACAGCGTACAGCACAGCCAGGGATCCTTAATGATCCCTTTTTATAAATTTATTTATTTGATGACTGTCTGTCACAGGTGTAGGATTTGCTTTCTCCCTGAGCTGAAGCAAACCTCATGCTGGTCAGTGTTGGTTCTGTTCAAACAAACAAGACCTCCAGCTAAGCTACATCATGGCTAGGAAAGTAGCTTTCTCTCCTCTGCGCTTTACAGAGCCAGACTGTGGAGGAAAGAGATGAGACTGGGGCAGCAGACCTTACACAGGCACAAAAGTTGTTGTTCTGGGAAATTCGGCTTTACCGTGAAGATATATTCTTTGTTTTTTCTACTCTGTGTGTGAAAACATTCTGTTCCGGATAATCTGACACTATGCTCATACCCCAAAATGTTAGGAAGTTGGGGTCAGAGTGCAGGGTCAGCCATGATACAGCGCCCCCTGGAGCAGAGGGGGTTAAGGGCCTTGCTCAAGGGCCCAACAGTGGTAGCTTGGCAGTGCTGGAGCCTGGAACCGTGACCTTCTGATCCATAACCCAGGGCCTTAACCGTCAACCCACCACTGCCACGGTCACAGGTCAAGGTTCACATGAATGAAATGAATCTGTATAAATGCTCCTGCAGATGATTCCTTCATTTAAATAAGTTCCTTCTGGTGTCATTTATTTATTTATGTTGCTGTATTCGTAACTAGAATTCTGACCCAGAGCAGAGAACTCAAACTAGCAGTGTTTTCAGATGTATTCCTCTTTGGAAAGTGGATTTTAAAATGGAGTGTGGATGGAAATGTGTGGGTTTTCCATTGTGTTGGAGTGACCATTAAAAGCACAGAGGATGTGAGGGAACAGGTCGGTGTGCAGAACTGCAGAAGAGTCCTTCAATTTCGTGATGGGAGAACAAATCCACAGCACCCTCCATTGATACTGGCACCCTTGGTAAATAAGAAAGATGAAGTGAAGTGAAGAATTGTTTAACCTTTTGATCTTTTATTCAAAGAATTCACAAAAAAATTCTCTCATGGATATCAAACAATTACAAACACAACACAGGTTTATCAACAAAAAAAATCTATATCTTTGTTCAATAAAGGTGTGCAACAATTATTGGCATCCTTTTAGTGAATACTTTGTGCTAGCTCCTTTTACCAAGATAACGGCTCTGAGTCTTCTATAATGCCTGATGAGGTTGGAGAATACATGGTGAGGGATCTGAGACTGTTCCTCCATACAGAACCGCATCAGATCCTTCAGATTTCAAGGTCCATGCTGGTGGAATCTCCTCTTCAGTTCACTCCACAGGTTTTTATGAGGTTCAGGTCAGGGGACTGGGATGGTCATGGCAGGACCTTGATTTTGTGGTCAGTAAACCATTTCTGTGTTGATTGTGATGATGTTTTGATTTTCATTTAATATCTGTTGATATTTGATAAGAGTCCATGATGCCATGTATCCTAACAAAATGTCCAGAAAAACATCCCAAAACATTAAAGCTCCACCTCCATATTTAACCGTGGTCATGAGGTACTTTTCCATATGGCTACCTCTCTGTGTGCTCCAAAACCTCCTCTGGTGTTTATTACCAAAAAGCTCTATTCTGGTTTCATCTGACCATAGAACCCGATCCATTTGAAGGTCCAGTAGTGTCGGCAGACTGAAGATGCTCGTGTTTGATTTCGATGAGAGTAGAGGCTTTTTTCTTGTAATGCTAAAAAACAACATCTGGTGGAACATCTCACAATGAGTCTTTCAGAAGTAAAGATAGGGAGATGTTCACCACTTTGGGAAAGTCTTTATGGGCAAATACTTCAACAATTTCTCAACGTATAATTGCAAATTTACGTTGATTTTCTGAGAAATCTCTGGAAGCAAGGGACAAAGCCAAAAACAATATTGAATGACCTTGATCTTCGGGCCCTCAGGCGGCACTGCCTGATGATTGTTTAGTAGAAATCTCTCCATGGGCTCAGGAACGCTTCTGAAAGCCATTGTCAGTGAATGCAGTTTGTCCGTGCATCCACAAATGCTCCCATGCAAAGAAAAATAACACGTATAAACAAAACGCTAAGCCTCCGCCCTCTCTGGGCCCGAGCTCATTTAAGATGGACAGACTGAGGCGAAGTGGAAAACTCCTGTGATCTGATAAATCAAAATTTGCAATTCTTTTTAGAAATCATGGACGTTGTGTCCTCTGGGCTGAAGAAGAGAGGGACCATCTGGCTTGTCATCAGCACACAGCTTAAAAGCCAGCATCTCTCATAGTATGGGGGTTCATTAATGAACATGGCATGGGTAACTTTAACATCTGTGAAGGCGCCATTGAAACAGAACAAGGTTATATATATATATATATATATATATATATATATATATATATATATATATATATATATATATATGAAACCCTGTTCTGTTTCAATGAGGCCTTCACAGATATTAAAGTTTTATTTATATAAATATACAATGGCGCCTTCACAGATGTTAGTTACAGTGCCTTGCGAAAGTATTCGGCCCCCTTTAACTGTTCGACAGTATATATATATATATACACATAAATATACATATATATATATATACACACACACACACACATATATACAGTGCCTTGCGAAAGTATTCGGCCCCCTTGAACTGTTCGACCTTTTGCCACATTTCAGGCCTCAAACATAAAGATATAAAACTGCAATTTTTTTGTGAAGAATCAACAACAGGTGGGACACAATCATGAAGTGGAACGAAATTTATTGGATATTTCAAACTTTTTCAACAAATAAAAAACTGAAAAATTGGGCGAGCAAAATTATTCAGCCCCTTTACTTTCAGTGCAGCAAACTCTCTCCGGAAGTTCAGTGAGGATCTCTGAATGATCCAATGTTGACATAAATGTCTAATGTTGATGAATAGAATCCACCTGTGTGTAATCAAGTCTCCGTATAAATATACCTGCTCTGTGATAGTCTCAGAGGTCCGTTTAAAGCACAGAGAGCATCATGAAGAACAAGGAACACACCAGGCAGGTCCGAGATACTGTTGTGAAGAAGTTTAAAGCCGGATTTGGATACAGAAAGATTTCCCAAGCTTTAAACATCCCAAGGAGCACTGTGCACACGATAATATTGAAATGTAAGGAGTATCAGACCACTGCAAATCTACCAAGACCCGGCCGTCCCTCTAAACTTTCAGCTCATACAAGGAGAAGACTGATCAGAGATGCAGCC
>JAFFST010041951.1:5000-10000 GCA_022414735.1 Noturus placidus | reverse complement strand
ATGGATGGATGGACCTTTCGCCAATGCGATCTTGCCATCTTTGTAGACCATGGCTTTAGCAGCCAGATGAATCCAAGAAGACGTCAAGAAAGCCCTAGACAAAGGGCAGATCTGGATTTGGCCTTAATCACAATCCCGTCACAGGTGTGATCCTTCGTTTTGAACACGATTGGCAGAATCACGCCGTGCCCCATGGTGGTTGCTAGATCACGTTAAAGGTGAAGAAAGATCTGACGTCTTGGTTACTCTTATTTCCATGACAAAACCCCGCAATATTATTAGCACTAATTAACCTTTATGAACGTATCAGAACCATGACTTCCTGCACGCACTGCACTTATAGGGAGTCGGCTGCCTCGCTTTCGGGGGTTTGGTAGGAGAAACTGGAAGTCTGCAGAAACTCCACCATTATGTTGGATCCAGCTTGGTGAAAAAAGCACCGGAAGGTTGACCTCTGCAAACGAGGGAAACGCGCTACGTTCGCCACGGCGCCGCTGACATTTAATCCTCGTCATTACAATGACTTACAGTCCCGTAACTGGAGAAAGGAAATATTACACACCGTAATTATTATCCTGTAAAATGAAGTCATTTTCTTTTTCAGAAAATGGCTGTGTGTGTGTGTGTGTGTGTGTGTGTGTGTGTGTGTGTGTGTGTGTGTCTTTTTCTCCCGGGCCGTTCACAAGAACCTGAGTGTGTCGGCAGGTCGTATCCTTCTTAAAAAAAAAAAAATTAAAGTCCAAAAGGTTTAATAGATTTGTTGAACAAAAACACAATTTCTCCGCGATCTCAGGCATGCTAGGTTAAAAACGCAGCTAGCTCACGTCTTCTGCTAAATATAAGTCAATAATTGCCTATAAGCTATGTTTTTGTATACGGTTTATTCGTGTAGCTCGACTAAACACGAACACGGTCAAATGATCTCGTTTCACTTAATACGATAATAATTTACATTAGAATTACGCACATTTTGTAGCGCAATTCTAGCTACCAAGCTAGTTAGCTGTTTAGCTAGCGGTGTTTATAAGACATGATACAACGAGTACATGGATAACCACTCGGTGTAAGACTAGTTAATACATCTTTTTATGGTATTATTATCTAGTGAGGCTGTTTAACGGTGACGGTTGTACACGCGAGAACTCAACCATACGAGAACTCGATGCGTCATGCCGGTTGTTTTGTGTAATTTGTCGCACCACGTACAGTAGCTGAACACTGAGCTGACCGCTACGTCGCATAATTCAACGTAGTGCTCGTGTTGGCTAGCGGGTTTGTTTGTGACTGGCTGATGAAATGTAACAGAAGCGCCGCCTGTTGATTGAAATCATGCTAATCGTGCTAGCTTTAATCTAGCTAGCTGTCTGGCTAGTTACGTATACGTACTGTGAAGACAACCCGCTAGCTATGTTTAATACAATTCTTTCCTGTGCCGAAATGCATTATAGTCTAATAGTGTCTATAAAGTATGGAATACATTATATAAAGCTAGATCTAGGGTGTGTGTGTGTGTGTGTGTGTGTGTGTGTGTGTGTGTGTGTGTACAAATACGAATTTACTACTACAAATTTTTGTGCAATGCTCGCTACTGCGCATTTTGCTAGCTACATCAGCTACATAGCTCCAGCTCATAGCTAGCTGGACGATAAAGCACTCTGTGTCATGCTGTTACAGGAAAATAAACAACAACAACAAAATCGATCATTTAACTTAAAGCTCTGTAGCGGTGCCCGAGTCAGTGGTGGAATCCGATAGGCCAGGCTGTTTAAGGGGCGGGACCTTGCTAATGATTTTTGATTAGTTAACGTTAGCGAAACGAATGAACGCTCAAATGAGTGTGTATGCTAAACAGAATGCCGTATCAAAGTGGCTGGGAAAGTGTCATTTAGGCTCCGCCCCCTGGTGACCCAGAGATGCTTGTCACTTTTGACAAATACTAATTTATCAATACAAATTTTTGCACAATGCTAATAACCAGAGGCTACATTTATTTTTTTCATTGCTAGTTACGTGGGCTACACAGCTAGCTCCAGCTTGTAGCTAGCCAAATAATGTAGGAATAGAACACACTCTGTACCCCGCTGTTATCGGAAAATAAACAACAAAGAAGTCCGTCATTTTGATTTAATATGAAACAGAAAGAAACCTCTATAGCGAATGGCCGAGTCAGTGGTGGAATCTGATAGGCCTGACTGGTAAAGGGGCGGGGCCATGCTAACGATTTTTGATTAACATTAGATAAATAGTTAGCGGAAATGTGTAACACAAATAAGTGTGTGGGAAAAGTGTGATTTAAGCTCCGCCCCCATTGAACCTAAGATGCTTGTGACTCTGTCTCACAGGGTTGGATAGTGTGTGTGTGTGTGTGTGTGTGTGTGTGTTAGATTGAGCTCGCTCTGCTCTTTATCGCTCAGTGTTTACTTATCTCTCCTCGGCCACTGATGTCTATTATCGGCGAGCGTGATGTCCTCGCAGGCCCGAGTGACCCTGCGTTTGATTTGTTTGGTCACGGCTGATCGTGTCGAGACTCCTGCTGAGAAAAGCTTGTTTAGCGAGACGGGCAAGATGAGAGAGACGCAGGTCCCATTAGTGCTGCTAATTTCATTCCGAGCGCATGAGACGCCCTCTGCGCTCTTCTTCCTCTCGTCTCCTTCCGTTTCGAGAACGTTGACGAGAAGAACTTCGCAGCGGGCCGATTTATGTTTTCTTCTCATGTGTGAAAGCTAACGGTAAATACCGGCTAATAGTGGCGCAAACACAGTATTATATTTCACTAGCTAGCTAGACTGAATCTAGCTAGACTGAATTTTGCTGTGTAATAGGTATCCCCGGGTTAACTGGGCGGAGCTTATGCTACATTTCACCAGTTATTCACAAATTCATTCATATCACATTAACACAAAAACTTGCTAGCAAACTTTGTAAATGCTTTTTTTTTTTATTATATGCCATACTTGTTACCTCAGCATTAACGTGAACAGCTAGCTAACTATTATCGCCATTATTAACTATAACTAGCTAGCTAGCATTACACATACTGGTTATAATCCTACTCTAAACACACAGCTAGCTTGGTAGCTAGCTATTATCACCCTACGTGAGAAGTTTATTTGACTGTCTGTGTTTATTCAAGCTAGCTGTGAACACAGCGAGGCGCTAACATTAGCGCTAGTTAAACATATTACTGTTATTTTTTAGTAGCACTGAAGTGTTATTATTATTATTATTATTATTATTATTATTATTATTATTATTATTATTATTATTGTTATTATTAATGATCGATAACGAACCATTTATATATTGATTATTATAAAGTATATAGTATAAATTGATTCTTTATACTGAGCAGATGTAGCTAGCTAGATTTAGCTAACTGTGTTGTTGTTGTTGTGGTTTTAAACTAGCATGCCAGATACTGTGCTTTATTAAACAATCTGTTACACTTTTTTAAACTTCTTGTTAAGTTTTGAGACGAATCGTAGTTTGTGTAGAAGTTTGCGCACGTGATTTATTTATTTATTTTTTAACCGTGCGTTTCACTGACCCGAGAGCGAACAATCGATTCCCTCTTTCTTTTTATCTTCTCTTCTGTTTTTCCACCCTTCCTCCCCATACACACCCGACACACACACACACACACACACACACACACACACACACACACGCCCCGGGGCGGAGTGTTATGTAAAACACATTTATTTTTAATGGATTTTTTAATGATTTCTTAGCTAGCCTATTAATACAGGCATTAATTATGTGACGAGCGAGAGAGAGAGGGGGAGGCCGTAATCCTGTCCTAAAGCCATACTGACATCCAGATCCAGCACGGTCCTCTCTCACTCTCTCTCTCACCCTCACTCTCTCTCTCTCTCTCTCACTCACACACACACACACACACACACACACACACACACAGACATAACCTAGCCTTAGGGTGGGTACTTTAAAGCCAGATGAATAGTGGGAGTTGTGGGGATAATCCTGGTGGAGAAGAGAAGCACTCACAGAGCCACCCTGCAGGCAGGCACACACACACACACACACACACACACACACACACACACACACCCCAACAAACCCCGCGGCTCTGGCCTTGGCTGTCTGACACAGCCCGGCCCGGGTAGTGATACATAGAGGAGCTAAAAGAAAGCGTGTGTCTATCTGTGTGTGTGTGTGTGTGTGTGGGTGTGTGGGTGTGTGTGTGTGTGTGTACACTTCATTCTGCTCATGGGAGCACAAGGATGTACCTGCATGCACAAGCCAGACACACACACACACACACACACACACACACACACACACACACACACACACTGCTTAGGAGGTAATAGATTTACAGCAGTGAACTCGGAGACAGAAGCAGTAAAGGTGTTAATTACCATTAGCTTTTCAATGCTAATTAAACGTTTCAATTAATTATGTGTGTGTTGCCAAAAAAAATGTTTGGCATTAATTAGTGGGGGAGTGAGTGAGAGCGAGCGAGTGAGTGAGAGAGAGAGGGAGAGAGAGAGAGTAAACAACGGCGTCTCCCAGCAGCGTGAAATCGTGGATGTGAGAACTGACACAAAGCCAGAGACATCAAATGTGTGTGTGTGTGTGTGTGTGTGTGTGTATGAACGACAGCAGAACCAAGCGGAGACCTACTTTAGGAACGCATGAAGAATAATACCCCCGAGTGACGTTTCATTTTGAAAATTCTGCTCGATGAAAGCAAATTTTCCAGAAAAGGAAAACATGATAAAACGTAGCGTTAAAGAACGCACGCGCCTGCGTATACGTTCACGATTAATGCACTGTTCAGTGGATCTATGGAAAGCATTCGTAACGTGCACGTAACTTGATTTAAACTCTACAGGCATGTTTACGAGGAAACCCTGGACGAGGGAAACGGTCGTGAGAAGTGTTAGCATAGCAATTTGGTATGTTAGTAACTTATTTGAACGTCTTTAAGAGACGTCTTTAACGTATAAGCGGTGTGTTTAATAGCCAGTGTGAGC
>JAFFST010041944.1:3273-15646 GCA_022414735.1 Noturus placidus | reverse complement strand
ACCGGGAGTCGTTCAGGGAGTCGCTTAGAGAATTGACCGGGAGTCATTCAGGGAGTCGCTTAGAGAATTGACCGGGAGTCGTTCAGGGAGTCGCTTAGAGAATTGACCGGGAGTCGTTCAGGGAGTCGCTTAGAGAATTGACCGGGAGTCATTCAGGGAGTCGCTTAGAGAATTGACCGGGAGTCATTTAGGGAGTCGCTTAGAGAATTCACACGGAGTCATTCAGGGAGTCGCTTAGAGAATTGACCGGGAGTCATTCAGGGAGTCGCTTAGAGAATTGACCGGGAGTCATTCAGGGAGTCGCTTAGATAATTGACCGGGAGTCATTCAGGGAGTCGCTTAGAGACATGGTTTGGAGTTGTTCAGATAATCGCTTAGAAAGATCATTGGGATTCACTCAGTAAATTGCTCTGAGACATCAAGAAGTCACTTAGAGATCTGGAGTTGTTCAGGGAGTCATTCTAGGACTTAATAATTGGAGGATTTCACGAGGTTACTTAGACATTATTGTAGCTAAGCTCTAACCATACACCATCTCCCAGGTTCCTGTTCCTCTAACAGATAAGCGTCGCCGTTTCCTGGCCATGAAGTGGATGATCAAGGAGTGCAGAGACAACAAACACCGGCGCACACTCCTGTATGAGAAACTCTCACAAGAGCTCCTCTCCGCTTTCAACAACGAGGGCAACGTCATTAAACGCAAACACGACTTGCACAAGATGGCTGAAGCCAACCGGGCGTACGCGCACTACCGCTGGTGGTAACAAGGGAGCGGCTTTCCGGGTTCACCTCACACACCCAGCCTGTGTTTCAGTAGTGATTAGGACAGGACTGAAACACAGCCTTGGACTGGTTATATTGCGTCAGGTGTTTCACAGCTACACAGGAACATGCGAAGCTGTTAAATTAACCGGAGATACGAACACGAGATGGAATCTGCGACTCTTCAGTCATTCTGATGGCTGTTTAATGTAGTAATGTGTGTTTTTCTATTATAACAGTTAATAAATTATTAAAAACCTTTTCTTTGGTCTCTTTTTTTTCCTTCATGAGAAGAGTTTCACACAAGCAGCTTTAAAGAAATCCGTGTCTCGTTCCTTAAAGAGTGAGATTAGGGTGACGTTGATTTGGACGAAACTGGAAGTGAGACTCTGAAAGAAAAGAATTCTAGACAAATCAGAAAAGTTAAGTTTGCGTAGATCTTTATTTCTTTTTGTAAAAAAAGAAACATCTCAGCTAGTCAAAGACATGTGTCACAGTTTCACACCATATTGTATTCAAATAGCTACTCCATCTTTTCTGATTGGTCAGTGTTTTAACTTCACTGAGCTTTATTCAGTCTGAGAAGAACATGTGATGTTGCTCCAAAACTGTCCAGAACTCAAAACAGGACAAACTTTATCTAAATAAATAAATAACCTATTTTAACGTATCTGATGTTTTAGGTCATATTTGTGCAGAAATATAGAAAATTCTAAAATGGTACACAAACTTTCAAGCATCACTAAAAAAAGTGCCATGTAATCCCCTCCCCCAACATACAGCGTCTTTTTCTTTCAGTCCTTTGAACAGGAACGTGATACAGAGTCTTTATGTTAGCACCATGCTGGAGATCTCTGCTTTGGTCTGATTGTTGCTGATAATAACGAACTCTGAAATGTTTACATACACCAGCATTGTAGTCAAGTCACTTACCATCAGGTCCAGTGTAAGGCAACGTTCATGAGGATATTCTGTCCAAAGTCCTAGGGCTGCTACTCAGAAGTACAAAATCCCTAATTTGCTAAACAAATCAAGTCTAAAGTGCCTACGCTGCTGCTCAAAAGTCAGGTCCAAGTTAATGCAGAGTCCTTACGCTGTTACTCAAACCCAAGACTGTCACTCAAAAGTCAAGCCCCCTAGTTTGCTACTCAAATCGAGTCCAAGTTATGGTCAAAGTCTCTCGGCTGCTACTCAAATTGAGTCAAATTCCCCCAGACTTCTACTCAAATCGAGTCCAAGTCCAAAGTCCAGAGGCTTCTACTCAAATCGAGTCCAAGTCAAGTCCAAAGTCCCGAGGCTTCTACTCAAATCGAGTCCAAGTCAAGTCCAAAGTCCCGAGGCTTCTACTCAAATCGAGTCCAAGTCAAGTCCAAAGTCCCGAGGCTTCCACTCAAATCGAGTCCAAGTCAAGTCCAAAGTCCCTAGGCTTCTAATCAAATCGAGTCCAAGTCCAAAGTCCCGAGGCTTCCACTCAAATCGAGTCCAAGTTGCGAGTCGTAGTCGTATCAAGTCCAGAACTCGAGTATGACATCGCTGAGACACACTGCATTTCCTTCATGCTTCAAGTCATGAATTCATCCCTAGCTCTCCAGAGAACAAGACACCCTGATCATCAATCCCCGTACTGACACCTTGTAGACATTCACGCTCTTTTGCTCTTCCAATCCCACGCTGTTCAGCACTCAGAATGACGTACCCGAGTTTGGAGGCTTGGAACGAAGCCCAGAAATGAACTCGTAGAAGGCACTTGTTCATTTCCTGCGTTTTTACCCATGAAGAATAAGCAAGTCCGGTCTAAACACACATTTCTAAACGGCCTGGAGGAACGAACAGCCTGCATTCTCCTGCTCGCTGCAAGTCTGCCGAGGCGTCAGTCCGTGAGTCGGTCAGTCAGTCGTGCACTTCACTGTAGTAGTACTTCTGAGCCGCGTCACTGAGGCTCCAGTCTCCAGCGCGGAACTCAAGGATTTCGAGCAGGAGGAGGCGAGCGAGTGAGCTGAGGCCGTCGCGCAGCAGGAAGCCGTCGCGCAGCAGGAAGAAGAGCTCGTCCATGCGCTCTGCGTTCACCTTCTCCAGCTGATCGCCGATACGATGCAGCTGCAGCACCAGGCAGTCCACCTGATTTACAACACATCACGGTATATATCGTCACGCACTAAATTCAAACAGGAAGCGCTAAAAGGGTACTGAATGGAAGAAAGACCGGTGAAGCAGAGGATTGTGGGTAAACAAACCTCCTCTTCGTTTTTGAGTGCGTCTGGTTGGGCGAGTCTCATCAGACAGTCGTACAGCGGGTGAACCAGAGCCATCATCGGCATGCAATTCACCTACCACACACACACACACACACACACACACACACACACACACACACACACACACACACACTTAGCATGTAACAGACAAGACACTGTTTAGTAAACAATTATGTTTTTAAAAAAGGATTAAAATAAAACAGGCTTCACCTTGAGGTAGTCGAAGATGTTGCAGATGAAGGAGACGTAACACACCCAGTCCTGAATGGACCTCTTCCTCATCTCCTCTCGGTTCTTGAACTCTTTTTGGAGCCGGTTCAAGAGGTGACCGCGAAACACTCTGCTGTTGTTCTGCTCCGCCTCCGCCTGCAGGGGGCGACAGCAACGTGGCACATGCATCACAAAATACCACCTACCATTAATACTACAACGAAGTTTTGCGATTATGATGCAGACGTTAACAATACAATCCCCACTCTATTTTGCGTATGGTAATTTAACTATTAATGACCATGTGGATAGAGCTATGCATCTTTAACACTCACTGATCATCACATTATACTTCCTTACTTCATTTCATTTCCTTCGTCACTTATATTTACTTTCATGCAAGTCATGCTCATTTAGGAATCAGCACTATTCTATTTACCTGGACGATCGTGAAACACATGCGTCCGCCCTCTTTGCTGAACACCTGATCCTTCAACGACTGGTCAACAATGATGTTACACACGGCCTCCAAATCCACCAGACCTGGATCTGTCAGACAACAAGAACAAAAAAACGTCATGATAACACTGTAAAAACTATTTGAATTTGGGCGTTAGCTACATTCGTGAAGTCCATTAGCTAGTCTGTGTTCTATAGCACTAACCTTTAAGAGCCGTTTTAAGCAGTTTCTGTGTTTCCGGGTCGAAGGAATGGATCTTGTATTCTTCTTTGGACGAGTCCTCCATTGTGTTCAGTGTCTGAGCACCAGCACTGGGACACACATTTAAAATACAACACCGAACACGCTAACGAACAATCACTTTAAGTGCACTATAACTGTGTTCGATAAAGTATGGCGATCGATTATAACGCTTTGGGATGTAGTGTTAACTTTAATGATACGTAGTGATCTATAGTCACGTAAAGAAAAAAACAACAGTGGTGTGCAACGTCCTATAGTGATGTATACTGATGTACATTGATCCATGGTAATCCATAGTGATCTATAGTGATATTCAACAGTATTCTGTGTATAGTGTACTACATGGATGTCCACTGATCTATAGGGATATACTGTACAGTGTTCTATAGTTATGTATAATGATCTATATTGATGCACATTAATTCACAATATAATTCATGATATATAGAAACTCACAACAGGCATCCCACAGGGGTCAG
Source organism: Noturus placidus (assembly GCA_022414735.1). Lineage (NCBI taxonomy): Eukaryota > Metazoa > Chordata > Actinopteri > Siluriformes > Ictaluridae > Noturus > Noturus placidus. The sequence goes on along the minus strand of JAFFST010041944.1, from coordinate 11,237 downwards.
TTCTGGGTCCACTGCTCTTTTCTATCTACACTACATCTCAGGGGCAGGAAATTGAGTCTCATGGCTTCTCATATCATTGCTATGATGATGACACCCAGCTCTATTTCTCCTTCCAGCCTGACGATCCATCCGTCTCTGCCCCGATCACTGCTTGCCTGTCGGACATCTCGGTCTGGATGAGGGAACACCACCTTAAGCTCAACCTGGCAAAATCTGAGCTTCTCGCCATCCCAGCCACAACCTCTCTGTACAGCTCGGCACAACCACACTCAAACCTACCAGGACGGCCAGGAACCTTGGGGTGACTCTTGATGACAGCTTGACCTTTACAGACCCCATCTCAACTGCACGGTCCTGTAGATTCATCCTGTTCAACATCAAGAAAATCCGACCCTACCTCACCGAACAGGCCACACAGATACTAGTCCAGGCTCTTGTTATCTCAAAACTGGACTACTGCAACTCTCTACTTTGATGCTCATCTACAAGACCTTGTCTGGAACAGCTCCCTCCTACCTCAACTCTCTCCTAAAGGCTTACGTTCCCACACGCAATCTGCGATCGATTAGTGACCGACGTTTAGGTCCCTTTCCAGAACCTTCACACTAACGGTTCCTCAGTGGTGGAATGAACTTCAGACCTCAATCCGGACCCCAGAATCTCTCACCATCTTCAAGAAACAGATAAAGACCCACCTCTTCCATGAACACCTATCCAACCCCCCAAAAATACAACTTCTCTGTGTGTGTGTGTGTGTGAGTGTGTATGTGATTGTGCCCTGTGATGGACTGGCACTCTGTCCAGGGTGTACCCCGCCTTGTTCCCAATGCCTCCTGGGATAGACTCCAGGTTCCCCGTGACCCTGAAAAGGAGTAAGCGGTTGTATGGATGGATGGATGGGTGGGTGTGTGTGTGTGTGTGTGTGTGTGTGTGTGAGTGAACTGTAGGAGGTGACAGATGTCATCACTAAATGGAGCTTCACCTACACGGAGGATTAAAGTCTTTATGTGTTGGTGAGAATAATGCAGAGGTGCGTTCACTAACCCAGTTAATAGTTTACTAAAGGTGTGTCTCATAGTTGGAACACACAAGAGTTCTCACACTGTTCGTGTTGTGTTGTTGATACTCTAGCCTACCGCGTTGCATTACGGGACTTTTAACTTGTAAGCACTGTCCTAAAATCCAACCCAGCTAATGCACTGGGAAGTTTAAAAAAAAAACACTGCTTTCTCCTTCCAAAACCCACTGAAAGTCTATAAAACATCCACATCATGAACTTTAACACACAAACGCTCGAACTCTGTGGATTCTCTGTTTGTTTCAACTTTAAACACGCACTAAAAACAGTCAATAAACCCACACAAAACTTACTTACTCAGTCATGAGTGAAAATGGAACACTCCCATTCCCGCCCGAGCCCTGATGTTTTACTTCCTCTTTACCGGATTAATGAGGCTGTGTTCCAATCCGCGCACTTGTGCCCTAACTAGGGTCCCTACGTCCTGTCCGCCATTCATTCCGCGCGCCATAACGTTTCAAAGACATAAAATAACAAACAAATGTAAAAAATAAATCATTTTTATATAACACCAAAAACCTAAATGTCAAAATTAGTAAAGGTAAAAAATAAAAACATTTATCAGAAAGCTTTATTTTGCACCTCGGCGCTTCCATTAGCAACAAGCTAGCTAGCTCGGAGTAGTGTTTAAGAGTTTATGACGTATTTACTCGCTTTCTCCTGTAGGGGTCAGTGTTCTAGATCTGCTGTGTTGTCACGTGTTTAGCAGGGCTATAAACACATTGAAGTGTTTTAGCGAGGTGATCTATACTGTTGAGCGGCCATCTTGTCATGACGTCACACCGTCCTTTCCAAGAGGAATTCCATGCAGCCTAGTGGAGCAGGCCTAGTTTGATATCAATATATATTTAAAATAAAATCTGGATTCTATATGGTTTATTAACCTGCGTAAACTGTAATCCGATAGCGTTCCGCTCTTAGGTCTCCGTCATCTCATAAAGATATACACTGAGAGGGAGAAATAAAGTGCGGAACTCTCGCTCGTAATGTTGATGCATGTGAACTTTGACACATTGATATACTCCTATACATGAACTCTAGATGAAAACTGCAGTGGGTTATTACGTGTTTACATTCTATAGCAGAGAAAACACACTACACCATGTAATTCATCTCAGTGAACCTCCAGGACATCTTGCCTATATTATTTGTTGTACATTTCTTGTTACCTCCCAGTTAAAAATAAAAACAAAAGAACCCCAAGAAAAACCATTACAGGAATTCTAATGGTTACCACTAGATTAAAAAAAATGAACAGTAGTGTGTTTGGGCCATATTCCATTAGGATTAATGGCTTGTATTGGTTTCCACTAGATAAGAACATGCCACAAATAGAACCAAACACATTATCAGTAGAGACCCACAACCACCATTATAGTTTCCATTAAATCCCAATACAATTCCCATTAAAACCATTAGAATTTCTGTAATGGTTTCTGTTTTTTTTTTTTTTTTTTGAGGGGGGGGGTGGTTCAGCAGGGCTCTGCACTATTTATAAGCCAACACTTATTTTGATTATCTACAAATATTTTCATTATTTGCCAGAACGTAGACGTAGCCAGCAAACATGGCAGTCAAGAGAAAGCACAAATGCTAAACGGCTGTGGCTCAGTCGGTAGAGCGGGTTGTCCACTAATCCACTAATCGTAGGCTTGCAGGTTCGAATCCCGGCCCGGGTGATCCCATGCCGAAGTGTCCTTGGGCAAGACACTGAACCCTAAGTTGCCCCCAATGGCAAGCTAGCACCTTGCATGGCAGCTCTGCTACCATTGGTGTGTGAGTGTGCTCTCATTTGTAAGTCTCTTGTAAATGTAAAATGATATTTCTGTAAAGCTGCTTTGAGACAATGTACCATTGTAAAAAGCGCTATACAAATTGATAAATTTAAACAAAGATAATAAAGGCTCTTTGTGTAATATATATACACACACACACACTTATTAATATTAAAATTCCCATTTGGTCATGTATTTATGGTAGGCCTGTTACTCTTGCAGTTACGGTAATGTGAGGTGATCATTAGAAACCTTGCTCGCATAAATGAGCATTAGTAATAGTGGTGATGTTCTAACAGGAAGGGCTTCATAACGCGAGTGACGGAGTTATATAAGGATGTCTTGATAATGGAAATGATACGGACGGTGTGCTGAAGTCAACGGAACAAACATGAAACTAGACTAGCCAACATTCTGGAAAGTTCTAGCTAACGTAGCAGTGCACGGAACACAATAAGGCTACACGGAGACGAGAAGGTTGAATGAAAGCACAGCGGCATGGAGTAAACTGCTTTTATTCTTTTGGTTAAAAAAAAAAAAAAAAAGAATGATAATATTTTGAGAAAATAACTTCGACACTCCATCACACACAGTAAGTTGTAACATGCAGAAGTTTTTCTTTTTTACACCAGACAGACGTGATTGATTCATTCAGAAATGATGTGCAGTGGTTATGATGTGAACCGTGTAGACGTGTGGCTCCAATCAGTTCTATTCAACACGTACAAAGTTATTACTGTGGATGCTTTAAACAATTGCCACCACTCCCTCTAGCTAGCGAACATCATGTGACAAGTGCATTATTAATTAGCGAGCCGCTAACGACTCGGGAGACAAAACGTAACCTGGAGCACAAAACAACAAAAGATTGACCTAAAACAAGCAAGAAACCACCATTACACACACACACACACACACACACACACACACACACACACACTAAACCAGTAAATAAATATTACAAGCCGTAGGCACTTGTTAGCGTACAGAGATGATCGAGGCTTGGCGATCACGTTAAACACAAATGTCGGGTTACAGTTTCAGGGTTTAAAACAAAGATACCGTATAGGTACTGTAGGTACCGTATCTGTGCGTTTCAAGCAAACATGCATTCTGATCCTCGTTTACAGTGCAAAGAGTCAACGCCGTTCAACAGTGCATCTTTAAACCCCGCCCACTCTTACATATTTACATCGTCGACCGGATACCAGATGTGTAGCGCTATCAGACGACCTCTTTAACGAATACCTCAAACTAGCAAGCACATAGCTAAATACTGTAAAAAGACCAGATAGTGAGCACGCTAACTAGTTAGCATAGCCAGCATCCACGCAGAAGCTAGTCATAGAAATAATGAAGTTGTGGTGAAATTTCTCAATATGTTCAGTTCAGTGTGATGTTTTATAAAAATTGTGTTAGCAAATTCCCAACCTATCTGAGGTGAACGTTTATGTTCCGGATATTCTTGAGTAATTTCTCCGACGTTGCGGCGCCTTCCTGTTAACCAGCTAGCAAAATCAGCTCGTTTAGCTTCAATTATAGTAAAGAGTCTATCAGCACAAGTGTCCTAGTAATGATCTTCTGTCAGATTTAACCACTCACGAAACGGAGTGTGTCGTCATGGAAACAATTTACGACCGAACACGCGATGAGATAGGAACAACCGAGTGCGTGTTTTAAAGCTAGCATCCTGAGATCAGTAACAGATGGTTTAAAACGAAGAAGACAAGCTCAGCACTTATAACCATGGACACGCACGCCCCGATCGTCTTTCTGTTTCCTGAAGAAGCAGAGTCCAGCTTTTCTCCCTCGTCAGTTCAGCTCAGCAGCGCCGCCTCAGGTTGGAGATGGTACTGGTGAAGAACTCGTACCAGAAGAAGGTGAGGCCGGTGGACATGGCCGCCTTTATCAGGCTTGGAGAAAGACCCTTAAAGAATGCGGCTAGTCCTTCCTCTCGAGCGATGCAAACTGCGCAGTCCACGAATCCGCGGTACGACCGGACCTACGCACAAAACACACGCGTCCAGCGTTGAGACAACTCGTGGTCATCGCATAACATCAGAAACCTTGTATTTGTGCCAGCATAACAGTACGTGTTGAGGTGTAAATCTCAGTCTGTCCGTGTTTCGATGTAACGCGTCTCACCTGTCCGAAGTGTGCTCTGGCCACCTCGAACCCGCCCACCTGCAGTCTCTTTTTGAACAGGTCGAAGGGGTAGGTAAGGGTTTTACTGATGACTCCGGCCACGCTGCCACTCAGCAGACTCTGCAGTCCTCCTGTAGAGAGCAGGACACACCTCCTTCACTTTTAATTCGCTTCATGCAAAATACTGCTTTCTGATTGGCTGCCGTATGAGCGTTACATTCTGGTATCACAAAGCAGAGCGACCATAGATTCATTTCTAAAACAGTGTCTCTAATACAATATAACCATGATGGAACATTTCAAGCCCCACCCCCTGCCACTGTATAAATCCTAGCTCCACCCCCTTCCATTGTAAATCGTAGCTCCACCCCTGCTACTGTAAACCATAGCTCCCCCCAATCACTATAAATCCTAGCTCCACCCCTGCTTCTGTAAATCCTAGCTCCATCCTCCCTCACTGTACATCATAGCTCCACCCACTGTCACTGTAAATCCTAGTTTCACCCTCCCTCACTGTACATCATAACTCCACCCACTGTCACTGTAAACCATAGCTCCCCCCAATCACTATAAATCCTAGCTCCACTCCCTGCTACTGTAAACCATAGCTCCACCCCGTCACTATAAATCCTAGCTCCACCCCTGCTACTGTAAATCATAGCCCAACCCTCCGTCACTTTAAATCCTAGCGCTACCCTCTGTCACTGTAAATCTTAGCTCTACCCTCCCTCACTGTACATCATAGCTCCACCCACCGTCACTGTAAATCGTGGCTCCACTCAACGTTAATGTAAACCATAGCTCCACCCACTGTCACAGTAACTCATAGCTCCACCCAGTCAACACAAATTACCACCTCTTTCAGAACTCGACTTCTAGAGGTTTTGTTCCACTGCGTATTGTAAATGTATTTCATCCCATTTTTTGGTTTATCAAGCTCATCGTCACGGCGATACCTCGTCACACAAGTAACGTATGGCGTGTGCACACTCAGTGACCTTTAGACGTCTTGCCATCACGCTCCAGCAGTTTCTTAAGGAGATTGTAGATGAAGAACTGGAGGCCGGCGTAGGGGAACACGGCCACCAGTGTGGGGACGAGGCCTCTGTAGAAGGTGAGTGCCCCGTCCTGGATGTACATGGTCCTCACAGCGTGACGGAGGTTCTTGTAAACCTGCACACAGGGAGAACACGTCCATGATTAGTGGACATTAGCGTATGTGTTTGTGTGCGTGTGTGGTACCTTGGGTTCTCCCTGAGCAGCGAAGCGTGTGCGGAGTGTGTCGAGCGGCTGGCAGGCCACGGTAGCAGAACACGCAGCCATTCCCCCACACAGGAAGTGAACTGCGGCCGCCTGGCTGTTATAGGATGTGTTTTTATGGATGAGCTCAGTGAGCACCTGGAAACTTGCAAACTGTACACACACACACACACACACGAGTAACAAGAAGATCAAAGAGCTGCAGCTTCACTTAACATAAAGAAGGACTTACAGTACAGTGCAAAAGTTTGTACACCCCAGGTACCCCTGACCATCACCCCCATATGTGCTTGTTGAACCTCTCGTTCCAGATTTATTCCCCCTATGTGTGCGCTGTTATAATGCGCTTTACTAATCTGGGAAGGGTTCCCACTAGATTTTGGGGCGTGGCTATGGGGATTAGTGTTCATTCAGCTATAAGAGCGTTAGTGAGGAGACTCCAGTTCCAGTTCATCCCAAAGTAGAGGTGAGGTGAGTTCAGGGCTCTGTGCAGGACACTCCAGTTCTGCCACCTTCTAATAAATTCATCTTCTGGTTACAGTGATAACACCACATAAATCCTACAAACACTCAACTGCTCGCTCTTGAGCGATCACACTAACGAGAGTGTCGTACAGACAGGGTGTGCAAACTTTCACACTGAACTGTTCGGCAGTAATGGATGGAATGTCAGACTAATGATGGGTGTGTAGATGCTCAGATCGTCACACGTCACTTCAAGTTCGGCATGTATTCACCTGCATGGCTCCGTAACAGACAGAGAGCATCTGAGCGGCGACGTGGCCTTTCCAGAACGCAGACGGGCCCTCCTCTACCAGAATGCAACGAAACGCCTGCATGATGCTGCTGTACTTCCCCTCGGGCCTGGAGGACGAGACGCGCTCCACCTGCAGCTACACATAATCAAAAACTTATTTACGCTGCCTAGACACAGGTTATATAACGCTATAATCTGTCCCAAATAACAATATTATCAAATATCGTGATATATTGCGTCAAAGGTTATATGAATATCAATGAATATGAGCATTATAGTGATTTTAAATGACAGTCAGGTTCTCCTGAGAAAAAACTAACGAAAGTAACCCCAATGCAGCGGTGCTGTTACCTGGAAGCGGATCTTGAGCACGTCCATTGGGCTGATGATGGCGCGGGTCACAAAGCCTGATGCTGAGCCAGCCAGGGCCGCATCCTCCAGGGAGACGGCGGTTCTGCCTGGGTCAAACCCCACCATTATGACTCGACTCGGCCTGTTCTCTCACACACACACACACACGGGTGAGTGGAGTTTATTAATAACAGCTTCATACAACACCAACAAAGATTTTTACTTTGGAATGTGGCGTCACCTTCATCAAGGACATTTACAAAGACGTGCAGGAAGTATTGGTGTGGTGTAGTTATACAATAATACTATTACATATAATAGTATAGTGTTAGTGTAATACAACTGATACACCACCACTAACAACAACAATAATAATAAAACAGCACGTCCTTTCCTACAATAAACGAAAAAGAAAAAAATTATTTTATATATATATATATATATATATATATATATATACACACACACACACACACACATATACACACACACACAAATGTGTGTATATATATATATATATATATAGGTCTGCAAAAGTTTGGGCAACCTTGTTTATTTCAATGATTTTCCTTCATAAATCGTTGGTTCTTAGGATTAA
>JAFFST010041942.1:3099-25794 GCA_022414735.1 Noturus placidus | reverse complement strand
AGATAGATAGATAGATAGATAGATAGATAGATAGATAGATAGATAGATAGATAGATAGATAGATAGATAGATAGATAGAGTGCCAATAATTGTAGCATTGAATGAGTGGATAGATAGATAGATAGATAGATAGATAGATAGATAGATAGATAGATAGATAGATAGATAGATAGATAGATAGAATAAATTTGTTAGCACACCCATAGATAGATAGATAGATAGATAGATAGATAGATAGATAGATAGATAGATAGATAGATAGATAGATAGCCAATAATTGTAGCATTGAATGAGTGGATAGATAGATGGATGGATGGATAGATAGATAGATAGATAGATAGATAGAATAAATTTGTTAGCACACCCATAGATAGATAGATAGATAGATAGATAGATAGATAGATAGATAGATAGATAGATAGATAGATAGATAGATAGGAGTGCCAATAATTGTAGCATTGGATGGATGGATGGATGGATGGGTAGGTAGGTAGGTAGGTAGGTAGGTAGATAGATAGATAGATAGATAGATAGATAGATAGATAGATAGATAGCCAATAATTGTAGCATTGAATAGATAGATAGATAGATAGATAGATAGATAGATAGATAGATAGAATAAATTTGTTAGCACACCGATAGATAGATAGATAGATAGATAGATAGATAGATAGATAGATAGATAGATAGATAGATAGATAGATAGCCAATAATTGTAGCATTGAATGAGTAGATAGATAGATAGATAGATAGATAGATAGATAGATAGATAGATAGATAGATAGATAGATAGATAGATAGCCAATAATTGTAGCATTGAATGAGTGGATAGATAGATGGATGGATGGATGGATAGATAGATAGATAGATGGATGGGTAGGTAGATAGATAGAGAGCCAATAATTTTAGCGTTGAATGAGTGGATAGATAGATAGATAGATAGATAGATAGATAGATAGATAGATAGATAGATAGATAGATAGATAGATAGATAGATAGAGTAAATTTGTAGCACACCCATAGATAGATAGATAGATAGATAGATAGATAGATAGATAGATAGATAGATAGATAGATAGATAGATAGCCAATAATTGTAGCATTGAATGAGTGGATAGATAGATGGATGGATGGATGGATAGATAGATAGATAGATGGATGGGTAGGTAGATAGATAGATAGATAGAGAGCCAATAATTTTAGCGTTGAATGAGTGGATAGATAGATAGATAGATAGATAGATAGATAGATAGATAGATAGATAGATAGATAGATAGATAAGAGTGCCAATAATTGTAGCATTGGATGGATGGATGGATGGATGGGTAGGTAGGTAGGTAGGTAGGTAGATAGATAGATAGATAGATAGATAGATAGATAATTTTTGCTTTTTGTACATTATGACTTTTTTATAACTCTTGTGATGTTTTAAAATAACTTGTATGACTTTTATAAAACTAGATAACGGACAGGTTTGGGAGATGGAGGATATGAAATGTTTCTGAGCACTAGAACTACTTTGAATAAGAGAACTAGGCTGTAATAACGTGGATTATTTTACATGTAAAACATGCTACATTCCATTCGTCTTGCGTTCTAAAAACATTCGCATATGATTGATGTAAATAGGGACGAAGGGCGCGTCTCGTTATCGATGACAGTGTTAAATCTACGATTATCGGCCCCTCACTGACCAGAGCAGACGCAGAGAGAGGTCCAGTACGGACAGTACCGGTGATCTTTAGAAAATTGTAAGGTCTGTCCAAAAAGTTGCAAGATTTGTCGCTAGGCGTTTTTAAAAAAAATGTTTCTTTGCAAAAAAAAAAAAAAAAAACAAAACAAAAAGGCGTTAACGGGATCTGAAAAGTGGCTAAGTTGGCCATACTGGTCTGCACTGGCAGCTAGATAAAAGGCAGGCTAAACTCCGCCTCTCCCCAGCAAAAAGAAAATACAGAAGGAGAGGGAATGCGGGGTTTTTCATTTATACACGTTCTATTTGAAAAGCAATAAAATACACCGAGAACCCAAATGCAATTTGCGCTCCCTTTCTGACCTCTCCGCCCCCTGTGTTGAGAACCACTGCTTTAAGGAATACGGAATATTCCAGCACCTTGTATTTGGATGTCTTGCCACATGATGGCAGAATGTTCCGGTAAGTAATACGTCTGATTCATGGTGCAGTGTGAACACCAGGAGGCGCTACATGTGTGAAGACTGTCACAGTACAGCAGTAGCACACGTCTGTGTGTATGCATATATCTCTGAGCTACCACCAAGGGGCGACAATGCCACAGATTACACACACACACACACACACTACAGTACACACACTATAACCAAAAGGTCCAAAGGTTTGAGAACACTAAAACCATAGAGTTCATTCAAATATTTGCTAACACGATACTGACTCATTAATATAATCCTCAAGGATTTCTGCGTGTGTGTGTGTGTGTGTGTGTGTGTGTGTGTGTGTGTGAATGGATAGGCTATCCTTACCCTTCTTTGGGGAACTACGAGGAGACGTAGGAGGAGACGAAGTGCTAGACACAGCATCTTCCGTCTGCTTCCTGTGTCTCTCAGTCGCCTCCTCAGACAGAGACAGAATCTTCTTCAGGGACTGTGGAGAATTCATGCCTATGGACAAAGTGTCTGATCAACAACAGCCACAATCTCACGTAACACCACCATAGAGTTTACCCCAAGTATGCGTATACATGTCAAGAACTAATAAAAAACGCTGCAATTTAGAACTTAGTTGGTCCCTTAATATGAATATTTTTTCCCCTCCATGTACAGAATACACCTTTTATTATTTACCAGAGAAGACATAATATGATCCTGATCTTGTAATATATTGTACATTACAAATTTCCTGGAAAATCAAAAGCCTCCACGGACAAAAAAAAAAAAAAAAAAAAAAAAAGCGCGTTATCAAACAAATTCCACTGTTCACATAACTCCAATTTTAAGCATCCCATATTCTCCTTTTATTCACTTCCAGAGTCTAAAACTCCTGATTTACAGTATAGCTGGAAGCCATCATAGTGTTATTTATTTATTTATTTATACTGTCCTATTTATTTGTGTCGTTTAATTACTGTATTTGTATTGCGGAGTACCTCAAGGCTCAATTCTGGGCCATTTATTATTCATTCCTTCGCATGCTTCCAATTAGAATATTTTTTCAGCAGTATGTCAGTAAATATATGAGATTTCAGAAAAGTGAAATGATATGTAAGCAGTTAGCAATCTCCTGTAGGTACTTCCTATATAGCTTGATCTCAAACGGTGTTCTATTGGGAAACACCATTGGGTTGTACCCTATGTAGGAAGCATATTTAGTGAACTTTAGGACCACCCTTGTGCTCGAGGAGCTTCCTTAGTTGATATGTATAGTACAGTGCTACCGTTAATAATTGATTGTGTACGGCAGGACAGTCCTGATCTAAATAAAAGGATCTAAGTAAACACTAAACATGTGCAAGGCTTACCAAACGGTGGTAGGTCTTTGACCGGCACCTTCTTTCGGGATGGGTAGAGGGCGACAGTGGGCACCTGAAGGGCCTGGTTGGATTTCTGGAGCTGCTGGCGTGGGTGCAGAGCAGCTCGTGCTACCACGGGCGAGGTGTCCGGCCTCTTCCTGTCCCCTGAGTTCTTAGGCACTGTGAGAGGGACATGAGGTTAGGTAGAGCGGCGGTGGTCATGTCGTCATGGTTTTAATATAAAAACAGAGGCTCACGTGTACTTATGGAGGGTTCACACTGTATAGACAGCGTCTGTAGGCTCTCTTCGTTGGTCTCCAGTGTGAGGTTAGACAGGTACTGCTTGACCTTGCGTGCCATTTGTGCGTCCTCGTACAGCTTCTTGGCATTGAGGAAGGAACTCCGCCTTACACGCTTCTTATGCCCACCCGTCTGAGTCACGTCCAGGACGGCAGCATTGGCACTGCCCTGGCTAAGGGACCTACACACACACACACACACACGAGTGAGTACGGCTGGGGGGTGGGGGTGGGGATTAGTCCACAGTGCTCTCAGACACAGACATGCAGAAAGTTACATTCCTTGCATTCTTGGAACATTCCATGCATTTTGCATCTCAGCCAATCAGGTGAAAGGGAAGAGAAGGGCAAGGTTTTTGCTTTGTTTTTTTAATTGAACGGGGTTAGGGGAACGATGCTAACTGAAAAGTTTCCAGATGTATCTGGGTGTATTCTGAGGTTTATCTAATCCGCCCTTAGATGAATCATTATAAACACCTGTCTTTTTCAAACATTTTTTTTTTTTTTGGAATTCGATAAAAACAAAATCAATAAATCTGTTCTTGTTACTACTACTGCATTAAAGAAAAAGAAACTGAAAAAGTTAGCAAATTAATTTAACACTCTTGTTATATCTAAAATGACCCCTTATTCACTAAATAGTGCACTATTTTGGATGTTTTGCCTTTTTGGAGCCATGTCTAAAAGCACAGAGGTGAATAGGAGCATTGGAGTATTACATCAGTTCTGACACAGGGTCTCACAAGGGTTCGTGTGCCTTCAGTCCCAGTGAAAGAGGCATGGCCTTTGTCTAGAAGATTTAGTGAAGGAGGTGTGGCCTCTGTTTATCAAATTTAGTGAAAGAGGTGTGACTTTATATCAGATTTAGTGAAAGAGGCGTGGTCTCTGTTTACCAGATTTAGTGAAAGAGGCGTGGCCTCTGTTTACCAGATTTAGTGAAAGAGGCGTGGCCTCTGCAGATTTAGTGAAAGAGCTGTGGCCTCTGTTTATCAGATTTAGTGAAAGAGGTGTGGCCTCTGTTTATCAGATTTAGTGAAAGAGGTGTGGCCTCTGCAGAGTTAGTGAAAGAAGTTTGGCTCTATCAGATTTACTGAATGAGGCGTGGCCTCTGTAGTGGCGTTCCCACTTGGCTTGTCGTTCCCAATAAAGTAGGTCTAGCCTCAGTACCCATCAGTCCTAATAAAACTAAACTAACCTGTCCTCTTTGCCTGTCGTCTTATTAAAGGAGGCATGGATATTTGTATGTGTCAGCATGACCAAATGAGGCGTGGCTACCAGGGCTTCCATCAGTTCCATAGAAATCTGTATGCCCCACCCCTTCTAATCAAACTAAAAAAGATTGACTACAATTTAATTACATAATAAACAATACCGCTCTTAATCCTATCCTATTGAACCTCATTGATCATGCATCAAAAACATATCAGAAGAAAAGAGATACCCGGGACTACCGTCTACATTTCTGTCAGAAAAGTTATGCGTTTCATACTACGATATATACGTTAAAGCTCGTACTCAGTCATACACGATAAAACAAACCAACAAACTCGCACAGCACTGAAAGGGAAACCTGGTAACACATGCGGCTCTGGTGAGTAATGCAGCTGGAGGTTAAATGTGTTAGAACATCACTTTTGCTGAGGTGGATCATGAACAAATTGGTATTCTGTAACAAATAAGCTGCTATAACCATGCAGAATGGTGGCGTGCAGAATGAGTTCATGTTTCATGTATGTGTGAATGACCCGGACTAGCAAAAGTGACCGCATCGCGCTCTAGGATGACCTCGTCAGAGCGGGAGGCAGATTCAAATAAAACTACCAAAATAAATATATAAATATATATATATATGAGCAAAAGGAAACGGCGAGAAAGCAGCTGAAATTAAAAGTGAGAAGGGAGGAGTGCATGAGAGCAAGGACGCATGGGGCCAAGGGTCACCAAGAGGTCACCAGACTTACCCCAAACTCCTCCACTTCTTCTTCCTGTAAGGGACAGCCATGAATAGGTGATGTGAGCAGGCAGAGGAGACGAGAGAAACAGATAGACCAAGAGGGAGAGAGAGAGGGAGGGAAGAAAGAGAGGTAGATATGCTTAGATGACAAGAAAGAGACAAAGAGTACCAAGGTGAGCGGCACCAGAGGCCCACAGGGACATGTTTATTCCAGCATGATACGATACACGCGCGCGCACACACACACATATATACAGAAACATCAGCAGCCAATCAGAAACCTCTAGTGGAAAGCCTGTGTGTGAATGCGTGACGCTCTACATCTAGCATACATACAGTGCTCAGAGTGCACTAGAAGCTCTTCAGTGAAGTGCAGCCTAAAATGAGGACAGGACCGGAGGACACCTCCGTGACGCAGGTGTGAACACCTGTACACGCTCACCTGGTGCGGAACATCAGCGCCGGGTCCATGTTCACGGCTGCCATCCGACCCACGTGTCTGATCTCTTTAGCGATCATACGAAGCTTCTCAAAGTTCACCAAGCCGTCCACCTTTGAATCGTTGCCTATAGAGAGGTGAGAGGGTTTTCAAGTTCATGGGATACCGGTTACATCAAGCGACTTGAAACAGGAAGTCGTATTATGGAAAGCGCGTCTTTACTGCAATATTGGGATCGATTCTGGTTTACTTGGAAGGACCTTGTGAGAGAGCGAGAGAATTGTAAGGATCTGCTCGTGAACCTCTCCTGACTTACCTTCATGGAGGAAGGTGAGGTCTTTTTTGATAACGGGGAAAAGAGGGATGATTGGCGGCTGCAGGTTCTGGCTGTTGAGAACGTTTCGGTACTTGGCCATGTTTCTGGACGGGTCGAACAGGTCCTGCAGGTCACTGAAGAGCTTCTCGTACTTGCTGGGAAGTTTCTCCCAAGTTCCTCGCATTCTGGACACGGGCGCCAGGTTTAGACCACTGTAAAAACATCAATGACGGAATTATAGTGAAATCTCAGCACTCCAACCCAAACTGACCTCAGTACTGTAAACGTAGCAATTCCACAACACCTGGTGATTTAGGTGTGCGAGCAAAGCTTTCGTCCTTCTTTTCTCACCTGATGATCGCGAACATGGAGTTGAAGTTCTTGCACTCGCGGCAGTGCAGGGCGATCTTGATGAAATGCTTGATGATCTTCATGCGCTTCAGCTGGTTGGGTTCCCTCAGCACTTCAGTGGCCACCCAGAAGGTCTCTCGGTTTATGGACTCCTCGAAGAGCTTGAGGCTGGAAAGTCCGGACAAACGCGACCGCAACTTGAAGAGGTCATCGATGTACTCGGTGGGCTCGATGGCGCAGAAGAGCTCGAAGGCACGCATGGAGAGCTGCGTAGCCACTTCCACCGTGCTTAGTTGCAGCAGGCTGATCTGGCTCTCCCTCAAAAGCTCCTGGGCGTCCTCGTCTGAGCACAACGTCTCCGTCTCCATGTTGCTCTTCAGGTAGTACCTTCAAATTTCGAAGGTAGACAGTACGGTAGACTTGTATGATCGCCAGTCCAGTGCATTTCTTCCTACACTATCGTACTTTTATCGTCAATATGCGACTTTCTTCACCGGCTCATTTCATCGTGTACATTATTATAAGATAATCACCCATATTACTAACTAGACATTACTACAGAACCCATAACATTCATTACCACGGTATATATGCACTGCATAATATAAACCTATAATAGGATACATGTTTACATTTACATTTACTCATTTAGCAGACGCGTTTATCCAAAGCGACTTACAAAGGAGACACACTCACACACCAATGGTAGCAGAGCTGCATGCAAGGTGCTAGCTTGCCATCGGGGGCAACTTAGGGTTCAGTGTCTTGCCCAAGGACACTTCGGCATGGGATCACCCGGGCCGGGATTCGAACCATCAACCCTACGATTAGTGGATTAGTGGACAACCCGCTCTACCGACTGAGCCACAGCCGCCCTGTTTAATGTTACATAGTTCTACATTGTGCGTGCGACCCGGTTTTGACCCGAAGTCATACCTGCCGCTGAGCTGGATTCTATCCGCCAGTTTGGAGAGCTGCTCAGGAAGCCGCCGCTGCTTGATGACACCTTCAGGTGTGACGGACACCTCGCACAGCGAATAAGCTTCAGGGGCGGCGGTCAGAGCAAACTCCCGGATGGCCTGAGCCACGACCTCCTTGGCTGTAGTGTCCTTGCCGATCATGATGTAACGACTCTGCTGATCAGCTTTGAAGACGCGCAGCACCTGGTCCGACATGTCTGTACGGCAAAAGAATTAGATTTGGAGGGACAGACGTGCCGCGTCCCACAATCATCATTCCCTTCCGCTTTCATTACAACCACGCGAAAATGAAATAATAATAAAAATATAAAATTCTGTGATTTCACTCAGGAATCTAGAGTCGAGTTTATCCCAACACTGCCGTGAGCAAGCAAAGGCTTTAAGTCCGGAGAATCAATTTTGGATAAAGGGCGAATCATACGAGTCACGGTCGATTGAACCGGATTAACAGGAAGCGCAGAGAACCGAATCATTGGTTCAGGCTTTACGTAAAGGGAACAGCACTACATTTATTCATTTAGCAGACGCTTTTATCCAAAGCGTCTTACAAATGAGAGCACACTCACACACCAATGGTAGCAGAGCTGCATGCAAGGTGCTAGCTTGCCATCGGGGGCAACTTAGGGTTCAGTGTCTTGCCCAAGGACACTTCGGCATGGGATCACCCGGGCCGGGATTCGAACCATCAACCCTACGATTAGTGGATTAGTGGACAACCCGCTCTACCGACTGAGACACAGCCACCCTAGCGGCTAGCTATCTATGCACTAGCATGAGCTGTGTTAAGATCAAAGCAACACTTACAGTTTATGAAAGCAAACAGAGAGCGTTTGTAAAAGGGAGCGAGTAGCATTACGCGGCTGTGACGTGACCGCGAGCAACGATTAATACAGCGAGCATTCTTTGGCATCCCTTCAATTAAGCAGCACTTCTATTTCGACACCACCAAATTTGCCAGAAAGACACGATATAGAGACTCTAATCAATAAATCACGCCCTGGGAAAGCAAATCAAACACCCTGAAATAGGATGAATAAATCATGGAAAGAGAAGAGAACGATTACTGAAGTGATCATCGAGAGGCACTCGGAAACTTGAAACCATGTACTCACTGTTAGGGACGGGTTCTGAAAAGAGGACATTTTTTGTATAATATGAACTCGTGTAATTCGCATTTGAAGAGATATTGTACTGTTTAACATCTCAAAGAGATCAGTGAGTTTCCAGCGATTACCTGGCTGGTTGTTGAAGTCGAGTATGCGATGGTGTGACTGCAGCAGGTCGGGGTTACTGGACGATAAGTTTCCGCTGACCGGAAGAGCAGGAGGGATCTGTTTCGACTGCTTCATTCCCACAATGCTGTCGTCCTGGGACTGGCCTACACCAACATCACTGCAGAACACACCTCAGTGGTTAGACATGTGACTAGGTCATGCTGTATATTAGATAGATCATAGAGATAGATAGATCAGGTAGACAGAGATAGAGAGATCGATAGATAGATAGATATCAGGTATAGGTAGATAACTAGATCAGATAGATAGATAGATCGATCAGGTAGATAGATACAGAGATCAGGTATAGGTAGATAGATAGATAGATAACTAGATCAGATAGATCGATAGATAGATCAGGTATAGCTCGATAGATTGATCAGGTATAGGTAGATAGATAGATAACTAGATCAGATAGATAGATCGATCAGGTATAGGTAGATAGATAGATAACTAGATCAGATAGATAGATCGATCAGGTAGACAGAGATAGATAGATAGCTATAGAGAGAGATAGACCAGGTATAGATCGGTAGATAGATCAGATAGATAAGATAGATCAAGTATAGGTAGATGGATAGATAACCAGATCCGATAGATAGATAGATCGATCAGGTAGATAGATAGATAGTTAGAGAGATATATCAGGTATAGATCGGTAGATAGATCAGATAGATAAGATAGATCAAGTATAGGTAGATAGATAACTAGATCAGATAGATCGAGAGATAGATCAGATAGATAGAATGATAGATCAGATAGATAGAGAGATAGGTCAGATAGAGAGATAGATCAGATAGAGATAGATAGATAGGTCAGATAGAGAGATGGATCAGATAGAGATAGATAGATAGGTCAGATAGAGAGATAGATCAGATAGAGATAGATAGATAGGTCAGATAGAGAGATAGATCAGATAGAGAGATGGATCCACACTGACTTGTACGGCTTTGGTGGTAGAATGCTGGTGAGAGTCTTGTCAAAGATCTTCTTGAGCTTGTTCCTCCCGCCCACTGTGTTGGCCTTGGCTTTCTTGCTTGCTTTCTCCAGACCCATCACCTGCTCCACATCCACAGCCAGGTCTGGAATGGAGTAACGGCTCGCCTTCTTAATATCCCCGATCTTGGGAATGTGGGGCGCCCCGTTCTTCCTGTCCAACTCTTCCTCATGGTCAGGTTCTTGGTCGTGCTCAGGTCGAGCCAGAAGCTCCTTAAACACTGAGAGAAGACGGTGTCTTAATGACATTTCCCGTTACACTTACTCAAAGTGCTGATCTTAGATCAGTTTTTACACCAATTACAACTTAACGAAGCAAGGAAGTTAGCTGATTATGGATTATATAATCAATCTTGAGTTTGGCCTGGTCACAACCCAGCAAAAGATGACAGGATCTTGAATTAGAAGTAGCACGGCTAAGATTGGTTCTCAGTCGGAGATCCATCAGCAATAAAGTCCGACAGTGGTCTTAACCGTTCTAACCTTTGACCTTTTTTCCCAATATTGGCATTCCTTTCTCAAAAGATTACCTCATTCTTGGTGTGTAGCTTACCCAAGAGATTTGTTTTCACAGTAATAGACAGATGTGTATTGTTGCGCAGGATCTCATTTGCTTTGGACAGCTGTACATTCTCAAAGTTCTGCCCATTCACCTCCAGGATCTAAGACACAACACAGAGAAAACGACCCGTTTATGGACTGAATTAAATCAGACACTGAGGTCTGACCGAGACTGTGTGAATGTGGACTAGTGCTGTCAAACTGCATATGTATGAGGACTGAAGCACTTCCTTCATGGCTCATATTAGAGACAGTACATGTATAATATATGTATAATACATAATGCAGAGTCATAATGCGTGTAATGTACACAAGGTCTGCTAGGTCTCCTCAGGAGCAGAGAAGCACAGGAAGTGCACTACTACAGTCAGCTAATATCGAGAATTCAGAAGAGCTGTGCAACTGTCAATCATTCCAGATTAAGATAAGAAGAAAGCCATTATTTGTCACATATATATTACTTGGACAGCAACAAGACCGAGGCCTTGGGCTTGAACACATACAAATCCAGCACTGCTGATTGGCTCATGTTTTTATTGGGCGTGGGAAAGGGATTCATTCTGAGTGATCATTCATCAGATCTGTACTTGTCTTGCATTGAACCGGCTTCAACTCAGTCCTCTATAGCGATACCCGACCATGCCGATACACGATATTACGAGAAGTACCTGATCTCCACGTTTGAGGCCTGCCTCTGCAGCTTTGCTGCCCGGCTCCACATTCTCAATGAAGATGCGGAAGCCTTTCTCCGAGCCACCGAGCAGGCCGAAGGCCAGAGGAGCCTCGCGTGACGGCTTAGTCAGAGTCACCACCCGCAGCTTGGCTTTGGCCGCACAAGCGATGTTTAACAGTCTTAAGTGCCCAAACATTTTCTGTTTCAACACACAAGAGCAGAGCGATTACAGTGGGTTAGGGCCAGCGTTGTTCAAAAGACAAAACAAAACAAAAAAACATTTGTTTAGAATAAATAAATAAATAAATAAATAAATAAATAAAACCCCCCACTGACCTCCCTCTCCAGATTGTTCTCAAACTCTTCGAGAAAGTGCGTCATTTCAGGGTCACCTTCAAAGTCATTAAAGTGATTGTTCACCCACAGCAAGACTACCCGTGTAACCTGGGTACACAAGCATTTATGCAAACGTTAGCTACACATACATATATTTACATTTACATTTATTCATTTAGCAGACGCTTTTATCCAAAGCGACTTACAAATGAGACACACTCACACACCAATGGTAGCAGAGCTGCATGCAAGGTGCTAGCTTGTCATCGGGGGCAACTTAGGGTTCAGTGTCTTGCCCAAGGACACTTCGGCATGGGATCACCCGGGCCGGGATTCTAACCACCAACCCACGATTAGTGGATTAGTGGACAACCCGCTCTACCGACTGAGCCACAGCCACCCAATATACCAGTATGTATAAGGGTGCCAATATTTTTGTTGACAGGATATATGTGTAAAATTCCGTGAAGCCTGTACACACATGCATGTGACCTGTGATGAGTTGATATTTACACTACCTTGTCCCTGAGGCTGGAGTCATGGAACCACTCCAGCAGTTTCCTGCCCACCACCATGGGGCTGGACAGGAAGGTGCGATAGGTGAGCAGGAAGTCCTCAATATAGGTGGGGTCCACCACTGAGTGCTCCTCCACCAGGTGCATGGTCAGACGCTCTGTCGTGCCCTGCGGTACGGAAGAACCATTAGATCTGGCATTTGTTTGCGAATACATGTTCGTTTCGACGTCCTTTCCTTGTTCCTGCAATAAGCAAAGTGTCTTCGCGCGTTTGGTTTGCACAGCGCCGTAACTCTGCAGACACTTTGTGCTCCGTTCAGCAGATTCCGGTGCTCTTGAATCGATCAGGGCGTGAGCTCGATATACATCCGCGCCGTCAAGTCAATCGGCCGATTAAGCCCCGAGTCCGTCAGCTTAAGGGAACAAATCCTCCTCGTTAAGGTGAATGAATAGCGCTCCCAATGTCATTTCAAGCAAAGTTTACAGCTTGTCTAATGCTCTAATCAGACACGGTTAAATTTACATGAGCTTCTGAGATAATTCCATCGTATTTTTGTTTACTTCGTTTCCCCTGAGGAAATTATTGACCAAATTACACCGTTTTTTTTTTTTTTTTTAAACTTGGATCATTTTAGTCCAATCAGAACAGACAGCTCAGTGATTTCGCAGGCAGACGCTGCCTCGTGTTGCCAAAAACGTTCTACTATTTCATTGCCTATCCCACAAATCCATTTGAAACACTTCCCAAACTGAGAAAGCAGAAAAGTGAGATGCTGCATGATGATTAAAAGGGGCTATTACCTCAGTTACATGCGAATACAAAGGGTCATTTGTATTTGCTGTTCTATAAATGTACGCAAGATGGATGTTGATGTAGATCCTGATGTCATTTGGCGTCCCACGTTTGTACATTCAGCATAGTGACCCTGTCTCAACACGAACTAATGTCACAAATCGCACACTAATCTACTATTCTAGATCGGTGCTGAGTATCTAAATCGTTTTCATATTACAGTTAGAGTTTTAATCTTTTTTTTTTTATTTAAAATTGAAGAACGTTTTCAACGGAGCTCGTTAGCGTGTTTAACATCACTGTGTATGAAACAGACGACAATTACATGACCGTTCGACTTGGAAACCAGGTGGACCGAGACGTTTAAGCTCTGACGTGCCATCAAGTCAGCGTCGCATTTCATCGTCCGTAAGACGCGCAAGCAAGCAACACTGAAGCAGAAATGTACACAATTCTAAAGGGTTCACAAACTTTCAAGCAGCACTGTACAGCACGTGGTGAAAGCGAAGAATACGGTATTGCTACCTCTTTCATGACACTTAGTCTTTAAAGAATGAATATAATAAATATAATAATAACAATATATAAACCGGAGGTCTTCAACACGGGGTCCACGACCCCTAGGGGTCCGCGGAGGTATTGCATGGGGGTCGCGAAAGTTTTGGTACCAGTTTGATATAACACAATTTCATACAATATATATAATTAGGGGGTCCCCGATCCCCATCGCCATCAGTTTGGGGGTCCTTGGCCTGGATAACATTGAAGACCCCTGCTCTAAACACATATGATAAATAAATAATCATAAATGTGTCAATCTTTTTTTAATAAGAAACATGACGTTGTGTAAACTAGCTCGTCCTGCGTGAATTTAATTAATACGGTTTAACTCAGAGGAGGTATGGAAAACGTCCCCCAGCGTCCAGACATCATGCAGGCAGTGTGATCTTGTCCGAACAGGGTTTAAGAATAACGGACAGGATTTTATTTCTTTTTAAAGTGAAATTCTCACCTTGATGACAATGTGTCCTTTTCTGGTCCCGGTGCGATCGAGCTCGCGATGTTCTTTAACCATGACGATTTCCCCTTCCTCCTCCACCTTCTGCATGTTCTTCTCCACCTGGTTCAAGATACAGCAGTAGTCCTGCTGCGCTATACATACAAACTGAAGGGGGGGGGGGGGGGGAGAATGTAGCAGTTAATGAGAAATGGTAAAAGGTCTGCAGTCACATAGCGCTTTATTTACCTTCGCAGTTCTAAAAAGCACTTTACACCGTGTCTCATTCACACACGTACTCACACTCCAATGGTAGTAGAGATGCCATGCAGGGCGCTAACTTGCCATCGGGAGTGACTTGGGGTTCAGTGGACACTTCGGTATGTAGAGTCACGTGGGCGGGGAATCGAACCGCCAACCCGACGATTAGTGGACAACCCGCTCTACCACCTGATCCACATCCACCCAAGTCTCTTAATTTTAAAAGGCTAAAAAAAGTCCAATAACTGAAACATTTTTAAGGCTGATGCAATTTTATGGACAATATATATATATATATATATATATATATATATATATATATATATATATATATAAATACACCAGTTAACTTTAAACCTTTAAAAATGTTATCTACAATATAGAGCAATCATTTCTTCACAACTAGCAGTAAACTTTTAACCTCCGTGATACCACAGCCATCCAAGACCGCCTAACCAGGCTCATAAACCTTACAACTGAACCGTGTTCGCCCTTAAAAATCACTTCCTGCAAGCAATAAAATAAAAATAAAAAATAGCATCACATTTATGATTGTGGTGTTTCAATAGCACGCGTTCCAGAGACTTGGCACTTTATCGCTCATGTGTGTTGATGTTAGAAATGCTGTGGCATGCTGAGTACAGCTAACCAATACGCTGGAAATCAAAAATGTGCGTGTTTTTAAAGTATACATATATATAAGGGCGGCTGTGGCTCAGTCGGTAGAGCGGGTTGTCCACTAATCCACTAATCGTAGGGTTGGTGGTTCGAATCCCGGCCCGGGTGATCCCATGCCGAAGTGTCCTTGGGCAAGACACTGAACCCTAAGTTGCCCCCGATGGCAAGCTAGCACCTTGCATGCAGCTCTGCTACCATTGGTGTGTGAGTGTGTGTTTGAATGGGTGAATGAGACACCATGTAAAGCGCTTTGGATAAAAGCGCTATACAAGTGCGCCATTTACCATTTTTCTAATAAAGTTCAGCAATACTTTGCTTGGAGCGTCGTGTTTTCATTCAGTATCATTTTTACATTTACATTCATTTCTTCATCATTTTTAATAACTATTAATTATAAATAATTATGAATAATTATAAATAATTATAAATAATTATTAAAATAACTAATAATTTGTATCATTTTTAATAACTATCGACTGATTAATCGGTTATCAGTAGGTACCGCCCGACTCAGTCGAGTTCTGCTAAATACTTCAGCTTTGAGCCTAGATTGGCAGATATCTTCCATGGCATGATTAGCGTCTGCATCTCAATCGTCTTGCGTCCTCCGGTGAATTTATTTGACGTGTTTGCCACGCATTATTTAATGACTTACAACATTCCAAAACATGTTTACTTCAAGTCTGATTTAAAGCGTGAAGTCAAAACGGCCTTAAACGAGCAGTTCGCCGTGAGCCGGTAAGAGTCCATGTGTGAAAATGTGACCTAAAGAGGAAGTATTGATGTTTTACACAGCTGGAGAAGGAGATAAATATGATACCCGAGCACCCAGGGAGAAATAAAGAGAGAGTGTGGGTGTGTGTGTTTGGGGTGCGGGTCAATTGGGGAAACTAAAGAGTGTAGCTGGTTGGTTTAATCACTTTTAAAGTGAGGGTGTGCTAACTTTTGCACTGAACTGTATATCAGTTGCCTGTATGGTGCAGACTGTCAACATGATTTATTCTCAGACTGGAGGAAAATAATAAAAATCGAAATTGCTGCACCGGGCTGCTGATGACACATAAGTGCGATGATGAGTCTGGTGGACTGAAACGCTGCCAGAGTTTATATTATTGCCAAATTTTGTCTAATCCGCTCCCATTATATACACACACACAGTGTCAATGTTTTAATGGACCATAAAACACGCTATTACTGTATAAGGACTAAACGGAATTGGGAAAGAAGACAAGGAAGACTCTCTCAGACTGCCAAGAGACCTTACTACGCTGATTAAAAAAAACCTTTTATGTATATAGTGTGTTTAGAGAACACAAAAACAGTCATGTCCGTGGTCTCACCTGACAGTCGTCCACCTTGGTCTTCATCACACCCTTCATGAACTCTTTGTCCCTGCTGGGAGAGACGCCGAAGCTGTTGCCCATGCAGAGGATCTCGGTGCGGCCCTCGGGGTACGTGACTTCGACCGAACCGTTCAGGATCACCGACCACGAGTCCAGCTACACACACAATGAATCAGAAAGTACGGCGGGTTTACATGTACAAGGAATTCGTCTTGGTGTACTGGTGATTAACAAAAACAGCAATATATATATTTTTGATTTGATTTTTTTCACTTAAACATTTTTAAAAACGTTCCCACGGACACACTGCAATTACGCCATGGACCACTAGGGGTCTGCGGACCCCCGGTGGGTCCCGAGCATTGTTAAGGAGATCAGGTGCAGATGGAAAGAAATGGTGTGAGGTTCTGGTTTTGATGGACCGCCGGAGGGAGTGCCTGGAAAAGTTTGTATCCAGGGTGACGGGGGTCAGCCACAATCTTAACTGCCCGCTTCAGGGTTCTGGAAGTGTACAGGTCATGAAGGGTTGGCAGATTGCATCCAATCAGCGAATGACAGGCTGCAGTGTGTCCTTGTCCTCGGTGGCAGCAGCGCATCAGATGCAACGCTCGGATACAGCGCATTTTATTATATTGAAATCCCTGTCTACACTTCAAGAAACCCAGACCAACTGTATAAAGTGTGATTACACCACATAGTAGTGAGGGGACACTGTCAGATGTATATCATTTTTAAAAAGGGAGATTAAATATAAAAAATAATGAATAAATAAAATAGTTAACTAGACTGACCTCCTCGCCGTCGTTAAGGACGATGGTTCCGGCTCGCTCGACGACGGCGAACACCATGACCGCACACAGCTCCCTCCTCACCGACATGGTCATGTTAGCAAAGGCCGGCAGCTGGTGCATGAACTCCAGCAGTTGCTCTGTGGACCCCGGCGAGACAGAGAGAAGACATGTTAGAGAGAGAGAGAGAGACAGAGAGAGAGAGAGAGAGACAGAGAGAGACAGAGAGAGAGAAAGAGAGAGAGAGAGAAAGAGAGTGGGCAGAATAGATGGACATATAAAAAGACACAGAAACAAAGAGAGACACAGAAAGAGAAAGACTCGAGACAGAGGAAAAGAGAGAGAAACAGACACAGAAAGAGAGAGAGGAAAGAGAAAAACCCAGAAAGATACAGAGAGATGGGGGGAGACCGAGGAAAAAATGGGATACGCACAGACAGAAAGCAACAGAGAGAAAGAGAAGAGGGAGAAAAAAGAGAAGAGAGAGAAGAGAGAGAAGAAGGAGAAAAAACCCATGAAGTAAAAATAAATAATTCAGAATTGGTATCGGTGTGTGTGTGTCAGTGGTGTGTCGGTGCGTGTGTGTCGGTGGTGCATCGGTGCGTGTGTGTCAGTGGTGTATGTCAGTGGTGCATCGATGCGTGTGTGTCAGTGGTGTATTGGTGCGTGTGTGTCAGTGGTGTATCGGTGTGTGTGTGTGTGTCAGTGGTGTATGTCGGTGGTGCATCGGTGCGTGTGTGTCAGTGGTGTATGTCAGTGGTGCATCGGTGCGTGTGTGTCGGTGGTGTATGTCAGTGGTGCATGTCAGTGGTGTATCGGTGTGTGCGTGTCAGTGGTGTATGTCAGTGGTGTATCGGTGCGTGTGTGTCAGTGGTGTATGTCAGTGGTGTATCGGTGCGTGTGTCAGTGGTGTATCGGTGCGTGTGTCAGTGGTGTATCGATGCATGTGTCAGTGGTGTATGTCAGTGGTGTGTCGGTGCGTGTGTCAGTAGTGTATCGGTGCGTGTGTGTCAGTGGTGTATCGATGCATGTGTGTCAGTGGTGTATCGATGCATGTGTGTCAGTGGTGTATCGATGCATGTGTGTCGGTGGTGTATCGATGCATGTGTGTCAGTGGTGTATGTCAGTGGTGTGTCGATGCATGTGTGTCAGTGGTGTATGTCAGTGGTGTACCGGTGCATGTGTGTCAGTGGTGTATCGGTGTGTGTGTCAGTGGTGTATGTCAGTGGTGTATCGGTGTGCGTGTGACGGTGTATTGGTGCGTGTGTGTCAGTGGTGTATTGGTGCGTGTGTGTCAGTGGTGTATTGGCGCGTGTGTGTCAGTGGTGTATTGGCGCGTGTGTGTCAGTGGTGTATTGGTGCGTGTGTGTCAGTGGTGTATCTGTGTGTGTGTGTCAGTGGTGTATGTCAGTGGTGTATCGGTGCGTGTGTGTCAGTGGTGTATGTCAGTGGTGTATCGGTGCATGTGTCAGTGGTGTATTGGTGCGTGTGTGTCAGTGGTGTATCGATGTGTGTGTGTGTCAGTGGTGTATGTCAGTGGTGTATCGGTGCGTGTGTGTGTCAGTGGTGTATTGGTGCGTGTGTGTCAGTGGTGTATTGGCGCGTGTGTGTCAGTGGTGTATCGGTGCGTGTGTGTCAGTGGTGTATCGGTGTGTGTGTGTCAGTGGTGTATGTCAGTGGTGTATCGGTGCGTGTGTGTCAGTGGTGTATGTCAGTGGTGTATCGGTGCGTGTGTCCGTGGTGTATTGGTGCGTGTGTGTCAGTGGTGTATCGGTGTGTGTGTGTGTCAGTGGTGTATGTCAGTGGTGTATCGGTGCGTGTGTGTGTCAGTGGTGTATTGGTGCGTGTGTGTCAGTGGTGTATCGGTGCGCGTGTGTCAGTGGTGTATCGGTGCGCGTGTGTCAGTGGTGTATCGGTGCGTGTGTCAGTGGTGTATCGATGCGTGTGTCAGTGGTGTATCGGTGCGTTTGTCAGTGATGTATCGGTGCGTGTGTGTCAGTGGTGTATCGGTGCATGTATCAGTGGTGCATCGGTGTGTGTGTGTCAGTGGTGTATGTCAGTGGTGTATCGGTGCGCGTGTGTCAGTGGTGTACCGGTGCGCGTGTGTCAGTGGTGTATCGTTGCGCGTGTGTCAGTGGTGTATCGGTGCGTGTGTCAGTGGTGTATCGGTGCGTGTGTCAGTGGTGTATCGATGCATGTGTGTCAGTGGTGTATGTCAGTGGTGTATGGGTGTGTGTCAGTGGTGTATGTCAGTGGTGTATCGGTGCGTGTGTCAGTGGTGTATCGGTGCGTGTGTCAGTGGTGTATCGGTGCGTGTGTCAGTGGTGTATCGGTGCGTGTGTGTCAGTAGTGTATCGATGCATGTGTGTCAGTGGTGTATGTCAGTGGTGTGTCGATGCATGTGTGTCAGTGGTTTATGTCAGTGGTGTACCGGTGCATGTGTGTCAGTGGTGTATGTCAGTGGTGTATGTCAGTGGTGTATCAGTGTGCGTGTGTCAGTAGTGTATCGGTGCGTGTGTGCCAGTGGTGTATCGGTGTGTGTGTGTCAGTGGTGTATCGGTGCGTGTGTGTCAGTGGTGTATTGGTGCGTGTGTGTCAGTGGTGTATTGGTGCGTGTGTGTCAGTGGTGTATCGGTGTGTGTGTGCCAGTGGTGTATGTCAGTGGTGTGTGTCAGTGGTGTATCGGTGCGTGTGTGTCAGTGGTGTATGTCAGCGGTGCATCGGTGCGTGTGTGTCAGTGGTGCATGTCAGTGGTGTATCGATGCGTGTTTGTCAGTGGTGTATGTCAGTGGTGTTTCGGTGTGCGTGTGTCAGTGCTGCATCGGTGCGTGTGTCAGTGGTGTATCGATGCGTGTGTCAGTGGTGTATCGATGTGTGTGTGTCAGTGGTGTATGTCGGTGGTGTGTCGATGCATGTGTGTCAGTGGTGTATGTCGGTGGTGTATCGGTGCATGTGTGTCAGTGGTGTATGTCAGTGGTGTATTGGTGCGTGTGTGTCAGTGGTGTATGGGTGCGTGTGTGTCAGTGGTGTATCGGTGCGCGTGTGTCAGTGGTGTATCGGTGCGCGTGTGTCAGTGGTGTATCGGTGTTTACTGTGCTCATGAGAAATTAGAAGGTCACTTTCCTCACGTCACTTATTGCATTTAATAAATCAACTTTGCTGTGTGATAGAGCTGGGAAGGGGGGGGGGCGAGTGTGCGTGTGTGTGTTGCCCCCTTGTTGCTCGCGGCATGTCTGGGTGCTGGCCAGTTTGTGTTAAAGTGTCAGTGTGAAGCGACGGTCTGACAATCAAAGTTTAATGCGCTCGGGGAAGCCCTGTCACGCAGCTGACCTAGAAAAAAATATTACCCCACCCCCAAACCACCACCCTCCACTGTCCTCAGTCCACCATGACATGAACTTCCTCGAGCCAGCAAGAAAAAAAATCGCTTTGCTTAAATTTGCATCTTACAGTTCTTTCTTTCAGTTCATTTTACATGCACATTAACCACAAACTTCCTTAATAATATCACCAACTCGATAATCGTCAAAAATCATCCGTCTCTTGTGATTGATTATAGCGAATGCATCTTATTCAGGTGTGGGCGTGTCTCACCGATGTCATCGTCCGTGCGGTCCATGGGGTCTTTCTCTAGGCAGTCACGGACGATATCTCGGCTCATGAGAGGATCGGAGGCACGCTCGATGTCTTCCTCATCATCGTCCTCTTCGGAGTCGACGGCGGTCTCGGGCAGGCCACTCAGGTCCATGTCGCCTGGCTCGCTCTCCGTGGCCTAAGGGTCAAACAACAACGCACAGTCTCACTGAGTATATCTAGAAAATAATCTGAAAAGTGCAAGAAATCTGATTTTGCAAGAAATGATCAATCCAGTGTGTTTACATGCACTTCAGTAATCTGATCATTGGAACTACAGTCAACAATCAGGTTTTCTAAGCACACATACAAAGTTCTGATTTCTTACGATCCAGGTGCTGAATGTAGATGTAAAAAACAAAGTGAGAAAATGTCACACCATCTAATTGTGAAATTATAAAAATGGGCGTATAAGTGCAGGAGCGTGTACACTGGCGTGTTCAGTTGTAAATATGAGATAAGAAAATGGATGAGTGGATGGATGGGTGGACGGACGGACAGATGGATGGGTGGACGGACGGACGGACAAATGGGTGGACGGACGGACAGGGTGGACGGATGGATGGGTGGATGGACGGATGGACAGACAAATGGATGGACGGACGGACGAATGGATGGACGGATGGGTGGACGGAATGACGGATGGACAAATGGGTGGACGGATGGATGGACGGATGGTGGGACGGATGGATGGACGGATGGGGGAATGGATGGATGGACGGATGGGGGGACGGATGGGGGGGACGGATGCATGGATGGATGGGTGGAGAGATGGATGGGTGGGTGGACAGACGGATGGATAGGTGGACAGACAGATCGACAAATGGGTGGACGGATGGATGGACAGACGGGTGGATGAAATGCAGAATTTTTTTTTCAATAACCCAGAAGCCTAAAATCTAAGATCCAGGTGTACCATCAAACACCACTGCAATAAAGTAAATATAAGATGGATGGAAAGGATTTTTAAGAATAATCTAGATGCCAAAGATCGATGATCCAGGAGCAGCCTCAAATATACAACAGCAATGAACCAATATAAAATACGATCAAATAAATAAGTACGTAAGAAAGTAAGTAAACAAGCAAGCAATCAAACAAATAAGTTAAAATTAGCCTAAAAACCAGGTCAACCAGGTCACGTCTGACACCTCCGAGGGTGAGAAATGCCCCAAGAGATCAAAACACACACCAAGGAGAAGAAGAGCAAGAAAATAGACGTCACCTGCTTCAAAAGCCCTCATGGTCATCAGAGGCTAATTCTGCATGCAGGTAAAGCGCAGGCCGCCGCCTACCTCGCTCACTTCACAGACTATAATAACAAAAAAGCTGCGCACCATGCATTAACCATTACAGCGTGACCCGGCCCACGCGGAACAACTCTCACCTGCCTCAGACGTGCTTTTCGCCTAATGGAGAACACCCACGATACACTCTGGGTGAAGTGTCTGCAAAAATCCATTCCTGGCATCCTCCTCATCCTCATCCTCACAATGCCTGATGCTGAGCGAGCTGAATATTTAAGTCCTGTCGCACCATGTCACTTCTAATCAACTGACATCCAAACAACTCATCAAATATTCACGCACTACGGCACGAAGGACCACTCGGAATCTAGCTGGATCTGAGTGGGTGCGGTTTTCCTCTATGGGGCGGAGTCAACGAGGGTGGGTTGAGAGGAAGAGTATTACAGTTCTGCATGTTCATTTGTCGCTTAACAAAGCCGTATTAAACTTCAGGATTTGGTAGGTTATTTTTAAATGATCCTCCAAATGATTTCAAAGATTGATTTTTTTTGTAGCATGTGACCTTGTGGTACACGCTAGAGGTCGAGCGAAGGTTGGATTTCAAATACGATAAGTCTCAAAGATCTGTCTGTAATCACCATGTCCGAACAATCCTTGACATTTGCATTCATTTTGTGCGATATATCCATCCATCCATCTTCAACCGCTTACTCCTTTATCAGGGTCACGGGGGAACCTGGAGTCCATCCCAGGGAGCATCGGGCACAAGGCGGGGTACA
>JAFFST010041940.1:0-12500 GCA_022414735.1 Noturus placidus | reverse complement strand
GACGTATAATTGTTGGTACGGCGAAGTTTTCCGTAAGGGGATGTTTGTTGAACATTTATGGAAGGAGTCTCCAGCGTCAGCGCTGTGCTACAGTCACAGGAAGAGCTGTAACGAGACGTTTTCAGCCACAGAAAAGACAGAGGAGATTACACGTTGTGTTTTTTTTTTCCAGTAACAAGCTGTTTGTTTGTTTTGCTCTTGCTGCTATTGGTAGCTCTCTTATTGTAAGGGCGGCTGTGGCTCAGTCGGTAGAGCGGGTTGTCCACTAATCCACTAATCGTAGGGTTGGTGGTTCGAATCCCGGCCCGGGTGATCCCATGCCGAAGTGTCCTTGGGCAAGACACTGAACCCTAAGTTGCCCCCGATGGCAAGCTAGCACCTTGCATGCAGCTCTGCTACCATTGGTGTGTGAGTGTGTCTCATTTGTAAGTCGCTTTGGATAAAAGCGTCTGCTAAATGAATAAATGTAAATGTACCCATGTGGCTTTGGTATAAATCTCATGAATCAAGTCATGGTCTGATTGACCATGTTGACTCATTTGACAGACATTTTTATTGAAAGGGCCCAACAGTGACAGCTTGGCAGCCATGGAATTGATCTCACAGCCTTCCGATAAGTAATCCACCTATATATCGATAAGCCATAACATTAAAACCCCTGTTGGGTGATGCGAATAACATTGATTATCTCGCTACAATGGGGCTGCGAAGCTGCAGTGCCCATGTGCCAGTAATAATCATTAAAGAGCCATGAGTTCCTGTGAATCGAGCACTTCAATCCCTCCAAATCCCAAAGACAGACGCTCCCGGTAGAATACATTTTTATTACTGAGGTCGAATCCCAAATTGCACTCTATTGGATGCACTCTACATAGGATGCCATTATTTCCTTGCCTGTGCATACTGCTAATATGAAGCCATTAGGGATTGTTCCCAGTGGTGTACGGCGTTTTTTTCCATCCTTGACATACCAAGCTACATGTCATGCTGTCAGTCCTATCGCTCGAGACTGTCATACAGGCTCGTAAAAGCTGAAATGTGAAGCGATCTAATTCAAAACTACACGGCCCTTCAGCGCGCCTGATCGCTCCAATTATCTCCTCTGCCCTTGCGAAATGAGAAACACTCCAGGGGAATCGCAAAAGTGTTTTTCGAGGACTGGCTGCTCAGACTCTGACTGCTTCAGAGAGACACGTTTCTATCTAGATTTCTTTTTCCTGCAATTTAGTCATCGCCATTTCTCAAGCCATTATTTTGGACTAAGTCTCAAATGGCTCACTGTGCACTCTTTTCTCAGGCCGTAGACTATGTGCTTGACTTGGCATACACTTGGATCTTTCTAGGGAAGAAATGTCTCAAGTCAAAGACTGACATTTTGACTGAAATAAAAAAGGACAGCTCAAAACGACTGCTCCCGCTTATTGATTTTCATCTGTTTTTGTCGTTCCGTTATTGCTAGCTCATTTGGAAAATGATATCAGGGACATGCGGCGCCCTCTAGGATTATTGGCACACTTGGTGACGGAAAGAAATACAGGCCAAATATCATATTTATTTATCCATCCATCTTCAACCGCTTACTCTTTTTCAGGGTCACGGGGAACCTGGAGTCCATCCCAGGGAGCATCGGGGCACAAGGCGGGGTACACCCTGGACAGAGTGCCAGTCCATCACAGGGCACACTCACACATTCATACACTACGGACACTTTAGACACGCCCATCAGACTACCATGCATGTGTTTGGACTGGGGGAGGAAACCGGAGTACCCGGAGGAAACCCCCGACACACGGAGAGAACATGCAAACTCCGCCCACACATGGCCCTGGCGGGACTCGAACCCCGGACCCTGGAGGTGTGAGGCGGACGTGCTAACCACTAAGCCACCGTGCGCCCCTCATATTTATTTATTTATTTATTTATTTATTTATTTACGATTGTACAGTTTAGATGTTTCTTGTAGTTGTCAAGATGAAAAGCAACTATTTAACACCACTTTCACAACAACAAGCTCTTTGGAAGCACTTCCTGAGAGCTCCTCACAAAATTGTGAACTTCAAGCATCGTTGAAGCTACACTGTGCATTGTGCTGTGGTTAGATGAGACCAAAATGAAGCTTTTTGGTCGTACACATCATCAGAAAGTTTGGTGAAAGGATGAGAGCGTATACATGGAACACATTGATAGCTGCTGTAAGATATGCGGGTGGATCAGTGATGCTTTGGGGCTGTTTTGTGGCTCTTGGAAAGATTCAAGGTGTCACGAATTCTGAAAAGTAGAATTCCATCACGTACCGGGTATTTTAGCTCAAAACCTGGTTGCTTCTGCCATGAGGTTCAGATTTAGCCATGGATAATGCTTTAAACAAGACCATGATTCAAGCATACCTCCACATCAACAAAGAAACGTATCAAGAAAGACAAAATCAGTGTTTTGCCATGACGATCTCACTGTCCAAACTGTGGTCTGAATTGAAGAGGCGTGTCCAGCTCGAAAAAAATCTGAGAATATAAAGGAGTTTAAAATGTTCTGCACGGAGCAGTGGACAAAGGACTTTGTTGGACATTACAGGAAGAGCCTCAGTGCTGTTTTTAAAAACGTCTTTGTGTTTAAATATATGTTGTGCAGGCATTTTTGCCCATTTTCATGCTGGGTGCCAATAATTTTGGAGGGCAGTCAATGTTATGCACATTTATGTCATCACCACCACGTAACATCAAAATCCATCTGACATCTGAAACATTAAGGCTTGTGATACAGCACTTAGGGTTAGGGTTAACCCGAACCCTAACCCGAACCCTATGAGCTTCACTACAGCGGCATTCCGTCTCAAGTGGTCCAATGCATGGTGCTGTTTTGGAGTGAAATATGAAATCACAGAACATTGGTGTTGTGTTGGTTCTCCTGTGATAAAAGCAGTAAGTGACTTCTGAGCTGTTCCTGCATACCAACTGTACACCTGTACCAAAATAATAGATGAAGATCAGGCTGGTTCCTCAGATCTGGCCCTCAGAGTTTACCTCCAATTTCAACCTCACAATTTTTTACAACAAAATGCTACTATAGAGGACTTTTTTCTGTGAAAATTTCATGTTCGTATCTGTTACCCTCAGCAGAGATATTCAACCCGAAAGTTTTGGGAAATTTGGACTTCTGGATCTTCTCATCAGAAGGTCATGAGTTCAAATCCCAACACTGCCAAGCTGCCACAGCTGGGCCCTTAACCCTTAACTGCTCAGTCATATATATGAGAAGTGTCACTCTGGATAAGGGCGTCTGCCAAATGCCGTACATGTAAATGTAAATATTCTGCATGCATACTATACTTACCTAGATACCTCCTAAAAAATTAACTGGGAACTGTGAACAGAACCGTAAAAGTGAAACTGTGAGCAATCGTAAGCATTACAATTGGACTTAAGTTCCAAGTCTAAGGAACACAAATGTGCAAAATGTTTATATATGTCCATATACCTTGGAATGTCCATGTACCTTGGAGTAAGTTTTCTGTTCCATGAAGCTAGGACCATCCTGAGCCGAGATCTTGAGGTTTCCATAAACAGCTGTGTGCCAAGACATGAAGATGGCCAAAGTAACATTTCTTTTTCTTTATTTTTTTTAAATGGTGTTTTTACAATGCTAATACATAGAGATAATTGCTCAAAAATGAAAATAGATCAATTAAAAACAGTCAAGCTATCAAGCTACTGACTTTGCAATTGTTGGACCACTTGAGATGGAATGACCCTACATTCTTTTCAATCCCAAAATATTTGAATAATCACGTTTAGTTTGGTTCAGTTCAGAGGGAAGTCAAGAGTGGCTGTGGGCGGCTGTGTCTCAGTGGGTAGAGCGGGTTGTCCACTAATCCGCTAATCGTAGGGTTGGTGGTTGGAATCCCGGCCCGGGTGAT
Source organism: Noturus placidus (assembly GCA_022414735.1). Taxonomy (NCBI): domain Eukaryota; kingdom Metazoa; phylum Chordata; class Actinopteri; order Siluriformes; family Ictaluridae; genus Noturus; species Noturus placidus. Next base: position 8,587 of record JAFFST010041940.1, on the reverse strand, counting down.
CCCATGCCGAAGTGTCCTTGGGCAAGACACTGAACCCTAAGTTGCCCCCGATGGCAAGCTAGCACCTTGCATGCAGCTCTGCTACCATTGGTGTGTGAGTGTGTCTCATTAGTAAGTCGCTTTGGATAAAAGCGTCTGCTAAATGAATAAATGTAAATGTAAGAGCAACTCCGTACCTGTCACAGACTTGACAACAATGTCTCTGCTTGCGTGCATTCAAATAAAATCGTAAACCAGCCATTTACTGACAAACGAGCGGACTAAAAGCGAAGAAATCGATGTGAGGAGAGTCGCCGCCGTGATGAAGCTGCCTGTTAGTGGAATTGAAGTCTCTTCTCCCAGTGGCATTCGAGTGCTAGAAAACACGGCAGGCTCTCTTAAGGAATCGATACTTTTCACCTGTGGGTTTGGGACGCTGCCTCTCTCTACACCCGATTACATAGCGCTTGGGCTGAAGTGCTAACAAGGCCATCAGAAGTAGTTGAGATGACACAGCCAAGTGTTTGGCGACACACTCCTGAGAGAACTCACAACAAAATAATCTTCGATAACAGTCACTGTTATGTTCTGATATGTTACTGTTGCTATAGTAACAACTTGCACAGGGACTTCACAAGTTTGGAGGAAATGCTAAACAAACATATCCTTACTGAACTGCTGTAAACATTCCGATTGTACCAGGAGCTGCATCACATCATGTTCACCTGGGGAAGACACGGCACCAGGATGCACTATGGGAAGAAGGCGAGTTGGTGGAGGCAGTGTGGTGTATAAATGCTTTGATGTATAAATCCAGTGTGATGTAGATGCATTTACGTGGATGTTACTTTGACACGTCCCACCTACCTAACCATTGTAGGTAGGAGACCGAGTACACACCTTCATAGCAAAGGTGTTCCCTAATCACAGTGGGTTCTTTCAGCAGGATAATCCGCCCTGAGACACTGCAAAAACAGCTTAATGTGTTGACTCACTCTCCAAATTCCCCAGATCTCAATCCAATCAAGCGTCTGTAGGACGTTCTGGACAAACAAGTCCGATCCATGGAGGTCCTGATCTTGCATCTTACACGACTTAAAGGATCTTATGCTAACGTCTTGGTGCTAGATACTGTACAACAGAACACCTTCAGTGTGCACAACCTGTTTGGCTAAGAGGAAGCCTGGCCTAAATCTGGGATTTGTGACTCTGGCCCTGTTCACACCTTTTAATAACATGCATCTCGACTGATCCGTTCACAAACGGACGACCGAAATGCGTCGCCGTATACCCCTGGCATTTTGTCTCCAATGACCACTTGGAAATGAATACATTATTTCTGCTGAAAGAAGGCTAGCAGTCATATTTCCTAGCTGTTTTGTTTGTTTTTAGGTGGAACTGTCCCTATATTTTGTACCCAGTATGGCTTTTTTTCAATATTGTGGTCTGTTAACGAAACGTATACATGAATGGGAAATGAGACGACAAAAGAAGCTACGAAAAGCAGCTCTGCTCTTATAGAATCACTGCTATCCATTAACCTCTACTCTTCTGTGTGATTTCCATACAGTCTCGCAACGGTCGTGTATTTTCCAGCTAGGGCAATGGTGGTTTGTTGCTCTCCGGGACACATCGGGGCACTTTTGCGTCCACATTACTTTATATGTAGAACATCGTAAAAACATTTTTCTCCCTGACATGTTCGCTGTCTAACATTTGCTTCTTTAGTTCTGCACTTAGCTTACAAGGTGCAAAACGTACTCTATTTTAATATCACCTACATCACTTTCCCTCTGTCCACTACATGTCTACCTTTGATCTGAAGGAGGCGGAGTCGAAGGAGAACAAATGTGTACCAAGCTGCTCTCGAAATGGTCATTCCAGTTGTCCAAGATGGCCGCCCCAATAATGTTCCATTGTTCAAGTTTAGAGTATGTCTACAGAGGACACAAGTCCCACTAAACCACATCAGAACTTCCATGCAAGGTGCTAGCTTGCCATCGGGGGCAACTTAGGGTTCAGTGTCTTGCCCAAGGACACTTCGGCATGGGATCACCCGGGCCGGGATTCCAACCACCAACCCTACGATTAGTGGATTAGTGGACAACCCGCTCTACTGACTGAGACACACCCACCCTATATATATTTATATGTGTGTGTGTGTGTGTGTGTGTGTTTTGGGATTGAAGGTTCCCAGGATACAGTTGGTCGAACGTATATGATAAAGCCATTGAAGAAATGTCAGCTCTATTTCCATAAAATGCAGCACTACAAACAACGACTGCCTGCTTTAATGTTAAATGTGCTGTTCTTCTCAAAACAAGAAAGCTAGATTGATTTGAAATGAAGATTTAATTATCTACAATCAATGATCTGTCAAACTGGATAATGGAGCATTGATTGGTTCAGTTTGACATTTGAGCATCTTGTGTGTCCAGTAAAGAGTGGCGGTCAATTCTCGGTGATCATAAGTGTCGAGGGAGGGCAGAAGCCTTTGTTCTCTCGTTCTCCCATCTTCCCAGTTGTTTGTGGCGAGTTCGGAGTGAAATCCCTGCCTCGGTGACATTTTAATTAGGCAGGAGCCCGCTCGCTCTTTCTCTCCTGCACTTGTTGCCCGAGGTCGACGCGCATCAAATATTAACCATTGTGTTTTGGAGTCACACGGCAGCGAAAACAAATGGTGTCCCTCAGGCCTAAATGTCAGAGAAACCTTTCCCGCCTGTAATTTAGGCCCTCGGGGGAACAGAGTGTAATGGCAAGCGTTTGAGGCTTTTCATCTCTTCACTCTGTGGTGTGTAATTCCCTTGCTGTCCATTCTGACAATAGCTTTCTCTTTTCTTTTTCTTTTTTTTCCCGTTTTCTTTCTTTCTTTTTTTTTTTTTAAACAAGTTTGCTGTTTCTAGTGCTCTCTTAACTTTTGGACTCTAACCAGAATTCACCAGATGTATTAAATGCATAGATTACTACAGTAAGACGAATGAATTAATATCCGAACGAGTCCTGACCCTCGCCTCTTAGAGTAACAGCGGCTTATTTAATACCTCAACTTATTAAAACGTTATTTTAAAGTGTGATAGTAGCAGGATGGCTACATGTTAATTGATGCTAGTCTAATCACAATCCCCGTAGCTACACACAGCGTATTGAACAGACATCAGTATTAACTCTTGAAATCTGAAAGATCCATGCAGGAAGTGTGGTAGTGTTCAGCGGTCAGGTGTGTGTCTCTCACTCACATGTCTACAGCACCATCATCTGACCGCTACGATGAACTGAACAGTTGACTTTTCTTCTCCCCTGGATATTAAGATATTAGATATTATGATTTCAGGGATTTCATTAGGACGTGCTTGATTGTGTCATTGGTTTGATGATATGTAGGCTGTGTAGAGAGGTTTAATTCATTACTTTTACATTTACATTTATTCATTTAGCAGACGCTTTTATCCAAAGCGACTTACAAATGAGACACACTCACACACCAATGGTAGCAGAGCTGCATGCAAGGTGCTAGCTTGCCATCGGGGGCAACTTAGGGTTCAGTGTCTTGCCCAAGGACACTTCGGCATGGGATCACCCGGGCCGGGATTCCAACCACCAACCCTACAATTAGTGGATTAGTGGACAACCCGCTCTACCGACTGAGCCACAGCCGCCATCATTAAGGTGATGTCCTTGCAATATGATATGTCCATTTTTATGTCATGTTTGCAATTCCTAATTTCACAGCTGCCCCTGGTGCACATAATCAAGCTTCGTTTGTGTCCAGACACAGTGATGATGTTTAGCCAGAAAGAGATTACATACTGTATGTGTTCATTATAGCATTTGATGTATAAACCACTTTATTGATTTATATTTATATAATAACCACTTTATTGATATATATAATTATATATATATATATATATATATGGTTGTATTCTATGAGTTCGTTAGGTGTTGACAGAAGAGGCGGTTCTTTAGCTGTTTCTTGAAGATGGTGAGAGTGTCTGCGGTCCGGATTGAGGTTAGAAGTTCATTCCACCACAGTTAGTGGTGAACAGGAACAGTTAGGAACAGTTAGTGTGAAGGTTTTGGAAAGAAACCTTGCACCACGCTGAGTGGGAACTACTAAACGTCGGTCGCTATTCGACCGCAGATTGCGTGATGGAACGTAGGCCTTCAGAAGAGAGTTGAGGTAGGAGGGACGAGAGACACTACTATCCATCTCAGATGAGACCGAGCCCAGAGAAGTGGGCGGAGCGTCTGGACAGTGTTGATGTACGGCATCTGCTTTGCATAGTAAAGCCTTAACTTGCATTTGTGGATGCAGCGGCGAATGGTGTCGCCTGACAAAGGTTTACCAAAGAATTCCCGAGCCCATGTCAGGATAATCATTACAGACTCGCTCAATACTCCATTAAGGGAGATCCTGTTATCGCTTATGTTACCACCGCTAGCTTTCCATCACCAGCCTCTCTCTTTTTCTCTCTCGCTCTTGAAGTTAAGAAAGAAAGAAGAATGCAGCATGTTCCCGTGGCCGAGAAGCCGCAACAGCGTAAACTCCTCTGTCCTGAACTCTTTCCCTTGTCTTGAAGTTCAGCTTTATCTCTGACTGCAACAAACTGCTGACACTGGAGACTCCTTCCATAAGTGTTAAATTAGCATCTCTTTATAGAAACCCTGACGATATCATCTCAATGTTTAACGCAAGTTGGAACCGCGGCACTCACAGGTGTACTGGCCATGATGTGGCTCTATGTAATCACCGAGAAGAGCTTTTGTATTGATTTGCAGTGACCACAGCCGTAATTAACTCTGAGGACCCCGAGGTCCGAACCTGGGCAGTGTTCCAGTGCTGAAGAGAATGTGTAGGGTTTTCCAACAGACTTAATCATACATCATTTATAGCTCTCACTGGATGATACGCTAGATTTTATATGAAGTGAGCGTCTGGTCTATCGGGGACAGTTCACCACCACACCAGCAGAGGGCACCCACGTCCAAATTTGAGATCTTTTTATCGGTTGTCACACACTCCATCGGTTCCTTGAGCATGCAAAGCACGTGGACACTTAGCAAACTGGACCATTAATATTGTAGATAAATAAATAAATAAACCAGAAAACCTCTTCTTGGCTGACTGGAGTGGAACCTGATGTGGACTTCTGCTGTTGTAGTCCATCCACCTAAAGTTTCAGGGTGTGAGAACGTCCATGTGGAATTGAGGTTCAAAACCATTTCATGGTACTTCAAGCGGTACCGTCCTCGGCAATCTCCAGGCTGGACTGCTTGAGGTCGTCCTCAGTAGCAGAACTTAACCTGCAGTGGATGAGAGCTCCATCTAGAGGTAGATCATCAGGATGGATCAGCCAGTTCCGGAGAGCAGAAAGAGTCAAGATCACTCGCATCTCTATGAAATCATGTGTGGCTCGACAGAGAGGGTGATGGAGGTAAAGTGACGGAGAGGTTATAAGGTATGCTTACTATAAGTCAGTGTTCATGGTAAATAAATATGTCTTCGGCCTAGAACACCAATTGGAAAGCTGTTCCATAACTACATTTATTTACATTTATTAATTTAGCAGACGCTTTTATCCAAAGCGACTTACAAGTGCACACTCACACACCAATGGTAGCAGAGCTGCATGCAAGGTGTTAGCTTGCCATCGGGGGCAACTTAGGGTTCAGTGTCTTGCCCAAGGACACTTCGGCATGGGATCACCCGGGCCGGGATTCGAACCACCAACCCTACGATTAGTGGATTAGTGGACAACCCGCTGTACCGACTGAGCCACGCCACAGCCGCCCATAACTGAGGGGCTTTGTAAGAGAAAGCTCTAAAGTCTAGTTAGCTAGCTGTCACGTTTAAAAAAAAAAGACTCCATGACATTTATTTACATTTATTTATATATTCTGCGGTCCAGATCGAGGTCGGAAGTTCATGCCACCACTGAGGAACAGTTAGTGTGAAGGTTCTGTAAAGGGACCCTGAGCCACGCTGAGTCGGCGCTAACTACATTATTTAATACATTTTGTAAAACATCTGTAATTGTCGGCGTGAGAGAATGGAAGCGCATCAGAACACGCCGTTCTAGTCGAGTCAGCGATGACTTCATTTGTGTTCACAGTTCCAAGTGTCTCTGTCGAGAAGCGGTATCTTTAGTTCTGAATGATGCGAGTCTGCGCTCAGATTGAACAAAAATGGGAATTAAATAAATGAGTGAAACCCAAACAAACCAGATGATTTAAAATTTTTATTAGTTTGAGTGCCATGAGAGTGTAAATAGCTTAAGCGTGGGATAAAATACATTATAAAACACAGATCATGAGAAAACATAATGTCAAGCAGCATGGTATGAGGTTTCAGTGTGTGTGTGTGTGTGTGTGTGTGTGTGTGTGTAGAGTCTCTAATTGTTTCTCTCCTCTGTTTTGCTTGTGCTGTCGTTGCTCAGGGGGAAGTCCAGTGACGTTCTGAAGAGCACCGGGGCAGCGGTGGGGACGGTGGTGGGGGTGGGGGCGGCGGCGGCAACGGCAGTGGCGGCGTTCTCATCCGCCTTGGCCTCTCTGACCCGAGACTCGATCTTCAGGAAGCCGTCGCCCCCCAGCGTGCAGGTGAGTGTGGACGGATCGACGTGATCCGGGAGCTCCACGCTCCGTGAGAATCCTGCAGGAGCGGACGAGTCTGTCTCATCCGGCTTTGCCACCTTGACCTCCAGCTTTCTGCCGCGCACGGTGACGCCGCTGTCTTCCGGAGAGAAGCCGCGAGCATCGAGAGAGAAGACGCTCGGGCCCGTGAGTCCAGCGGTGGACGTGGAGGACGAGGGCGAGGAGAAGAGTTCATCCAGGCTCTGAAACAGCTCGTTTATGAGTCTGTCTCCGACGTCTTCCCTTAAGCTCTCCATCATCTGCTCTCTCCGTCGCAGGAATCGCTCGGTCAGGCCGCAGCGTCTCGGCCACAGCAGACACGAGTCCTCGAAGAAAAGATCGTCTCCGAACAGGCTCTCCATGATGGACTGGCTCATCCTTCCTGTCGAGTGTTCCTAGAACTTGAAGTCTTCTCAGCCGGGAGTGCTTTCGCCACAGAAACCCTCGCGGGGCTTTATATATATTCCTCCAGCTCCAGCGCCGGACCTCCTCCTGCTTCTCTCGTTACGCCAGTGAGCTCATCGTGACGCCGTCGTCACGTTCCAGATCTAAAAGAAGACGTGTTTACATTCGACCCGTCATGGATAAATTTACGTCTCGGCTGGTCTTCTTTCTCCTGCGGTGATCTTACTGGCACAGAGATCGCTGGCGAGCGTTCACCTCTCAGTCACGCCACACAGATCAGCTCAGCGTGCTAATTTTAAACACCGTGTATTGACAAACGTCTCGCTTTCTCTGAACCCCTGCGCCGACTCGCTTCAGCCGGACATGAGGTCAGTTCCCAAAACACGACGTGTCGAGAATTTTCATTTCAGTACACGGAAATATAGAAGCGTGGAGATTGGAACGGAGGCATCTGTACGCCATTTTAACCACGTAAACATCATTTCAGTACATTTTAGCGTGTAGTAAAGTGTGTTGTTTATTTTATGTACAGTAAGTGAAGTGAGTCACGGCAACAATATATTTAACGACCGAATATATACTGCTGAGTCATCCAAAACGGTCACTTTAACTAATACACTGTTAATATATCAAATAATTATCAAAATATAATAACTAATAAGCCCAAGCGTAAAGATTTTATTTATTTATTTATTTATTTATTTAGTTAGTTAGTTTGTTGTTGTTGTTGTTGTTGTTGTTGTTGTTGTTGTTGTTGTTGTTGTTCTTCTTCTTCTTCTTCTTCTTCTTCTTCTTCTGTATATAAAAAGCTGTATATAATAATCGTATTATTTATTATATAGTTGATGAGATAAATATCCGAATTTTGCCAAAGTGTCCGTTCATGTCTTTTTCTCTCACACTCCTTATGCATCTTATGACATCAACTACATCTGAAAACAGTGCTGTGACTCAGTTGGTGTTTGGGGTCCCGGTTGAGGATATTCCCGGTGAGGGAATGGCGCTGGAACGCGGCTGAGCCGGGAACACACACGGATACAGTTTCAGATATTTATAACACGACACAGTTTATGACACACTTCTACTAAACGCTTTAATAAGGTATGAAATCACTGGATAATTATAGCTGTGTGTCGGTTAAAGACCTAAGCTGAGTATCACTGCTGGGTTCTCAGCTGGAACGCGGGCAGGCTGGATGACTGGGGGAGTCATCTACTCCTACATCTCCACATACATCTACACCTACATCACCACATACATCTACTCCTACATCTCTACCTACATCTACTCCTACATCTTCACCTTCATCTACTCATACATCACCACCTTCATCTACCCCATACATCTCCACATACATCTACTCCTACATCACCACATACATCTACTCCTACATCTCCACATACATCTACTCCTACATCTCCACATACATCTACTCCTACATCTCTACCTAAAGCTACTCCTACATCTCCACATACAGTGGTGTGAAAAAGTGTTTGCCCCCTTCCTCATTTCCTGTTCCTTTGCATATTTGTCACACTTAAGTGTTTCGGAACATCAAACCAATTTAAACAAT
>JAFFST010041938.1:13855-14993 GCA_022414735.1 Noturus placidus | reverse complement strand
ACACACTACATACCACACACTACATACCACACACTACACACTGTACACTACACACTGTACACTACACACTGTACACTACACACTACATACTACACACTGTATACTACACACTACACACTACACACCACATACTACACACCACATACTACACACTACACACTACATACTACACACCACACACCACATACTACACACTACACACTACACACTACACACCACACACCACATACTACACACTACACACTACATACTACACACCACACACCACATACTACACACTACACACTACACACCACATACTACACACCACATAGTACACACCATACTACACACTACACACCACATACTACACACCACATACTACACACCACATACTACACACCACACACCACATACTACACACCACATACTCCACACTACATACTACACACTACACACCACATACTACACACTACATACTACACACCATACTACACACTACACACCACATGCTACACACTACATACTACATACTACACACTACACACCACATACTACACACCACACACTACATACCACACACTACACACTGTACACTACACACTGTACACTACACACTACATACTACACACTGTATACTACACACTGTACACACTACACACCACATACTACACACCATACTACATACTACACACCACATACCACACACTACACACCACACACTACACACTACACACCACATACTACATACTACACACTACACACTACACACCACATAGTACACACCATACTACATACTACACACCACATACTACACACCACATACTACACACTACACACCACATACTACACACTACACACTACATACTACACACTACACACTACATACTACACACCACACACCACATACTACACACTACACACCACATACTACACACCACATACTACACACCATACTACACACCACACACCACATACTACACACCACATACTACACACCACATACTACACACCACACACTACACACCACACACTACATACCACACACTACACACTGTACACTACACACTGTACACTACACACTACATACTACACACTGTATACTACACACTGTACACACTACACACCACATACTACACACCATACTACATACTACACA
>JAFFST010041938.1:3855-8855 GCA_022414735.1 Noturus placidus | reverse complement strand
TCACACACTTTTCTACAGGTCATGGACAACACCTGGAATATCACTACACCTGTGTCTGCAGGTTTTTTAGCCCTTTACGAGGACCTAATGTCCCCGTACTGACCTCGTGGGGACACTCGATTGGTCCCTGTAGAAACAAGTGCCTTTATTGAGCTCTTATTCGAAGGTTTCCTGTTGAATAATGACGATTCTGTTTGAGTTTACGCATTTCCATCGCCACAGTGACCTCGACCTTCTCCTCACCCCCCCAGCACCCCCCCCCCAAACTTCTCCATTCTTCCCAATTCTTTCACACTCGTTTATTTGGGAGGGTGGACTCCCTTGCTCCGCTGGGGATATCCTGGAGCGTAGAGAGTGACAAAGCAACCTCCCTGACACACACACACACACACGCCAACCTACCTCCTGGTCCAGCTGTTGGAGTCAGTTCTATTTAAAGATAAATCGCCACCCTGTCTCCTCACATAATGGAACGCCGCACCGTCTGACCTCTACAGAAATAAACAGGTTATAAATACGTCGCTGATTTAAATTGCGGGTTTGAGAATTTTAAGTATTTTTGAACCAGATGTTAAAGTGAGAAGCTGGGAACGTTCTGTCCATGTTTCACACGTTCGAGTTCTGTACTCACCTTGAGTTGGAGTTGTAGTGAAGGAAGGTTTAAAAATGTGTTCTTTCTCAGGCCACCGTGGTTCAGGAGGACCTGGAGAAGACGAAGGAGGAGTTGAAGAACACTGTGATGGCGGCTCATGTGCAAGGACCGGTTCACGGAGAGAGTGATCACGACGAGAGCGATGAGAGCAACGCGGAGGCCAGTGCCGAACTTACCAACGGTGCCGCGTACAAGGACCGCAGCGAGGAGGAGCGCATGACCGAGGCCGAGAAAAACGAACGTGTGCAGAAACACCTGCAGGTAAGAAAATCATACGTGTGATATATATACACACACATTACAAACCCAGAAGCCATGGCCAGGACCAGAGACTGGGGTTAGATGAAGATCTGGAGCCTGGGGCAGGATGGAGGCTGGGTCTGGAATTGGGGCCTGATTAGAGATGAACTAAAGGACTAGATGTGTGTTCAGGACTCGGGTGATGATCAGAGATGTGGACCGGCCCTGCATTAAAGTCTGGGACTGAATATGAGGCAGAATCAAAGGCAGTAACTGGGCCTTGAGCATGATTTGAGTGAGAACTAGCGCTGGGTTCTGGATCAGAACTGTGGGCAGGATCAAGGATGGGGACTGGACATGAATCAGAGATTGGGATACTGGGCAAAACCTGGGGCAGTTCTAAAGGATGAAGGAGAGATGGTAGCAGGTTCAGCCTTGGAACTGGACCAGACTGGAATGGCCATAGATCAGTTAATGAGTCTGGAGCTGGGTTCAGATAGCAGGCACGGGTTTGACTGTGGAAGGTGCAGTAATCATGGCAGGGGCACAACCTTCAGCAGAATCCGAGACTGATCCAGAGTATGTAGGAACACTAACGGAGGAAACTTCCCAAGACACGAGGGAGACGGAACTCACGGCTAGGAATACAAGAGGGTAGAACTTAACCTAGGGCTGTGTCACCACTACTGGTCTACATGAGTCCACTCTTCTGAGATTTTGGGGTGTGGCCACTGGGATTCGTGTTCATTCAGTTAGAAGAGCGTTAGTGAGGTCAGGCGCTCCAGTTCCAGTTCATCCCAAACGTGATGAGTCAGTGGGGTTGAGGTCAGGGCTCTGTGCAGAACATCGAGTTCTTCTACCTTCTTCATGGAGCCCGCTTTGTGCACTTTCATTCTGGAACAGGTTTGGGCCTCTTGGTTCCAATGAAGGGATACAGTTGTGCACCTCGAACGTTGTGGGGAGGAACCACATGTGTAAATCTTTGGGTCATGTTACCAGGTTTTTTCCAAAATTAAACTTCATAGGTAGCTTCCATTCCTTTGATGAAGCACCATGATCATAAACGGACCCGGCAACCGAAGGCAGACTTCCTCCTGAACAAGATTCTAGTTCATTTGAATTTGCTCACGCATACTCACTCTCTCTGTCTCTCTCCCTCTCTCTGTCTCTCTCCCTCTCTCTGTCTCTCTCTCTGTCTCCCTCTCTCTCTGTCTCCCTCTGTCTCTCTCGCTCGCTCTCTGTCTCTCTCGCTCGCTCTCCATTAGGCTCTGAGCACGGAGCTGGCTAACGCTCGTGACGAGACGAAGAAAACGCAGAACGACATCATCCACGCGGAGAACGTGCGAGCCGGGCGTGACAAATACAAGACGCTGCGGCAGATCCGCTCCGGAAACACCAAACAGCGTATCGACGAGTTCGAGTGCATGTAAACACCCATTCGCCATGAGTGGCCAGCAGGGGGAGCCACAGCCTGCCCACAACTTCCACAGCTCTCAACTCCGAGCTCCGGCTACAAATGATAAATGATACAAATTCCGGGAATAGCAAACATTATAGGGGCTTCTGTATCTTTATAAGGGAGATTCCACGTCTTTTGTAAAAAAAAAATATTATTTTTTTTGACCTTTATTATAATATATACATAAACATATAGAATGTATATTTTTGAAACGGCATGATGGTGTTACGATCCGCTCCGTAGTGATTTGATTTGAGGTTAGCGATGACTCTGTAGCTCACACTCCCGCGACACACAGCTCGTCATTCCTAATAATAACTTTACGAGTCGCTTTCAAAGTGCCAATTTATAGACCAAGTGCCGAGAATGTCTTTTTTATTTTTTACTGACATGTAGAACAACGTGACCCTGTACACTGAGGTTTTTATTTACAATCATTGCCATTAAGACAGCAGCATGTTTGTAGTCAAAACAATTCTTCCAATTTATACCTCTTTAACAAAAAAAGGGCTTTACAAGCCTTGTAGCAAACTGAATGCCTTTAAAACCGTGACGTGAGAACCGGTTGGTTCTGGTTTAGCGTCATGTCAACAGTCTCGTTATTTCTGATTTAATGATCGAGTAATTCAATTACATTCAGTTAAAGACTTAATTATACATCATCACAGCCCTCGTGCCAAATCATTTAAAGTGTGTGTGTGGTCCCCGTGGTCCCTGTCGATGCTCCTCCGCGACACCAGCGCAGGTCTGTGGACGCTCCCTGCATTCGCCAACGCAATCGAAATAAAACCTCGAACTGTGTTCTCTCTCTTTTTTTTTTTTTTTTCTTCAACCGTAGTTTTTCTTTGATCTCATTCTAATGCTCAGCTTTTTTTGTTGTTTGTTTTGTTTTTTTTAAGACACGGAAACTTTGCAGTATTATTTTGAAGAAATCCGTATTAGGAAAAAAAACCGACACTCTGAAGAGCAGAGCCGTCTTTTTTCCCTTGTAGACTTTAGCATCATTTAGCGAGTGTGTGCTATTTATACACGACGCCTCTGACGCGTTCCCGTCGATCTGACGCCGGACGCAGCGGGCTGCCGCGCTGAAGCAATACGGTTCGTTTATCTCGGGTTCGTCCTTTAGCTCTCGGATAATCACGACTGTTACTGATATGTACAATTAGAGATCTTCTGTTTGCCGCTCCGCAGATGCCATGTGCCTTCTGTTTAGCCAATCAAGAACAATATCTGCTTTTGAATGTCTTCATTTAAACTATCAATAAAGTATTACCAAAAAAAAAACCCCCCACAGAGCTCACCGTGTCTTCTGTTTTTATTCGGTTCGAGGAGTCGAACCCGGTGGAGCTCGTATTTCAGAACCGTAACCGTACATGTGATCGGCGAAGAAGCGTTCGTGTGATGTTTGCTTCCTTCGTGGGAAAGTCTTGACACGCCACACTGTCCTGGATTCCCAGGGAGTAGGATGCTGTTACAGACATCAGACTAGATCAAAGAAAACATGGGACTAGACTATGACAAGGTAACTACAAACTACAAACATTACAAACTTAGTACTACTAATAACTAAACAACTATAACTACTACTAGTCCTACTAGTACTGCTACAGTTACTCTAACTACTGCTATAACTACGTCTCCGGTTATTACGGCTAGTTCAACTACCTTACACATCTGTACTCCAGCACTGATACTGTTAGTAGCTAACATACTGCTACTATAATAGTATTGCTACAAATCAGATCTCTAATATTAACAGTATTATCCACATCTTTCTTATAATCACACACACACACACACACACACACACACACAGGCTGAGCTGATGATCGATTCTCTGATTAATAAATCAAACATTTCATCAAACCGCCACTAGACGGCGCCAAAACAATTCCGTGTGATATTCGGAACTGGATATCACGTGACATCAACGTTTGTGGTTCTAAAACATTAAAGTTACAATACACAGTAGAGTAAACAATAAATAAAACTATTACTAATTAAAAAAACAATAAGTAGTACACTGTTACAGATGGAATCTATATTAAATTATGTAATTGCTTGTTAAGTGTCCTGCCCAATATGCAAATGAGTAATATTAAACATTAATATTAAACAAGCAACATTATGTTAGCAGTGTTAGCAGTGTTAGTAGGATTAGCAGTGTTAGCAGGATTAGCAGTGTTAGCAGTGTTAGTAGGATTAGCAGTGTTAGCAGGATTAGCAGTGTTAGCAGGATTAGCAGTGTTAGTAGGATTAGCAGTGTTAGCAGGATTGATCTGTTCTGCTAACGATATTTAGGAAAACGTCTAATTCTACACCGCAGTGTGTGTTAGCATAATGCTATATCTCCATTATCTTCTGCTGCTTGTGCTTTAGTTCTGATTTAGCTGCTTTATGCTAATCCACACCTGCAGATTGTGTAAATGAGAGTTCCTGTGACGTGGGAATGACGAGCTCAGAGTTTTCCCATCAAACCTGGAATTCTAGGAAAAGAGATTCTGGAAAATTGATCAACAGAATCAGTTAGTGAGAGATATGCTAATGCTAATGCTAACTGACCATAAACAACTACAGCCTCTCTCTCTCCCTCTCTCTCTCTCTCTCTCCCTCTCTCCCTCTCTCCCTCCCTCCCTCTCACACCATCTC
>JAFFST010041933.1:10026-13311 GCA_022414735.1 Noturus placidus | reverse complement strand
AACCACCAACCCTACGATTAGTGGATTAGTGGACAACCCGCTCTACCCACTGAGCCACAGCCGCCCCAAATAGACAACACACCAATAAGAACCTTGAATAGATGGATAAATTGGGCCTGAGGGAGTTCATTCAGTTTTGGAACAATGGATCCAGAGAGACATGAAGGAAGAGGTCGAGGACATCGGAGAGGAGGAGGAGGGAGTGGAGGAAGAGATGAAGCGAGAGGAAGAGTAGGGAGAGGAGGAGAAGGAGGTGGAGGAGTAGGGAGAGGAGGAGAAGGAGGAGTAGTAGGGAGTTGAGGAAGAGGTGAAGGGAGAGGAAGAGAGGGAGAGGAGGAGGAGGTGGAGGAGTAGAGAGAGGAGGAGAAGGAGGAAGAGGAGGAGGAAGAGGAGGCAGAGGTGGAGGAGTAGAGAGAGGAGGAGAAGGAGGGAGAGGAGGAGGAGGTGGAGGAGTAGAGAGAGGAGGAGAAGGAGGAAGAGGAGGAGGAAGAGGAGGAGGAGGTGGAGGAGTAGAGAGAGGAGGAGAAGGAGGAGTAGGCTGGGCAACGAATACAGCCAAACTTCACCGTTGCTTCACCGTCGCCTCGATCATAAGAACCTTCAGGGAGGGAAACAGGTAGGTGTACTTTAGACTGTTCTCTACTGTAACTCATGAGTGCTGTAGCCTGTGCTGTTACACCACATATGTACTGTAGCTATTGCACTGTACTACTGTAATAAAAAAGAAATCATCAAATTGCCTCACATACAGATAGAGATGCTGCATGCTTCCATTTTGTTAACAGGATGTGTTACAGTTACAGTAGTCAGTACTTCTAGAGTATTGTTTTAGGACACAGAGATGAGGCTAAGGCTTTCGTCAGCATCACCAAAAATGTAACATGACTGCGAGAGATTGGAAGGTGAGTGATTGAGAGTGAAAACAATCACCAATGTTGAGGGTAAAATGCCCTCAGCCTTATCACTACTGATTGCATCCTCCAAAATCTTCTGAGTAGTTTACTCTACTGTGTTGTATGTGTTTGGAGAGAATCTTTGAGATTGAAGGCCGGCCTCCTCCCGATGAGATTATCTTTGTTTATGAGGCTGACCAAAAGAAAAAGTAGGGGGAGGAACATCACCGGCCATCGGGCTATTGTGCATGTCCCTGGCCAGCAAGGAGGGAATGTCACTATGTACACGACCATCAGCGAAGGGTACTCCACCACAGTACTCCATTCATGGACCCTATAACATATATCTCCTCCTTGGTTTCCTTGGTGGTCTAAGAGAGTGTGTGTTCCAGTTTGACCAGAGGGAGCCAGTACAACCAGAGCAGCCTCACTACGTTAACATCAGCTTCCATCATGCTGCTCTGATTCATGACTGGATTACCAATAACCAGAGGTTTTCCAACAACTTTCTGCCTGCATGCTCCCTCTTTCTAAACCCGATAGAGGGAGTTTTTTTGGCATGGCGGTGGAAAGTGTATGACCGAGAACCTCACATCTGTGTTCACCTCCTCCAGGCCAGGGAAGAAGCCTGCCTAGAAATTTGAGTTGATGCGTGCCGGGGTGGCATGCCAGGCATGCCAGAGGATTTTACCCCCACTGCCTGACTAGGGCCAATATAGCCTTTGATGTTGATGAGATTCTCTGGCCTGTCCCAGACCAAAGACGGGATGCTGGGGCAGAATATTGATGTTGATGTTGATGTTGTTTGGTGTATTGTACTGTACAGTACATTAAGGAATGAAAAAAGGTGAAATTGTATAGATTTGCACTTCTTATGGGTTTCTGTATTGTTGTGAACTGATCTCACCAGTGTGTAAGACTATATTGTAGTGTGTTTTTGAGGGCCTGTGTCTCATGTCTGAGGTTTGGTTTCTCAGCAAGATTGAATGGTTTTGAGTTTAAAGCTTCATTTTGACCTGAAAATAGGAAGTCTGGGGAATTGGGTGAGAATTATGGATTTGTGTTTAGAGGTTCGAGAAAAGGAGGCAGAATTTCAAGAAATGTGTTTAAGCAATTGAGAAAAACTGTAATCTGCCACATTATTATTATTATTATTATTATTATTATCAGAATATTATCTGAGAATTCAGAGCACTCACAGGAAACCGGCGGCTCAGCTTGGCTACTGACTGATTCGGTCACTGATCAGTTGCTTTGAGTACAGACAGATCGGTTTGACCACTGATGAACCAATTTGACAAATTAGCTTTATGACTGACAGATTAGCTGTATAACAGGTTAGCTTTATCACGGAGAGATTAGCTTTATCACTCACTGACTGATACATCATTGACAGATTAGTTTTATTACTGACAGATTATCTTTATCCTAGACTGATTGTGTTTTCACAGAAAGATTGGCTTTATCACTGACTGATTATCTTTATGACTGACATTAAATTATCACTGACAGATTAGCTTGATCACTGACTGATTGTCATGATACGGAGGCAGGAAGTAAACGCAAGAGGTCTTTATTAACATAAAACATGAAAACAAACCTTCACGCAGGGAAATAAAGAAACAACGGAACCGTCCGACAGTCTGAACCTGTGGAAACATTCAGAAATAATCACACGCACCTTTGTGCTGCAAACTCGGAACTTAAATAATCAACTTAATTGAAAATTAACTCAAAACACCTGCCGCTACTTGTCCATACTATCGGCATGCAACCATGTCATGGGGTCACATGACTGGGCAAAGTCTATGCGGTGTGGCCCTCTGCTGGCCGGGGCATGACATAACCCCCCTCCAAAGGTGCTCGGGGACCAAACCCCCCTCCAATGGGAGGTCCTGGGCCCCTGGGCAGAATATCCCCTTGCTGCCACAGGAACCGAGGCGGGTCTCGCCAGGCAGCAGGTGGCTCAAGAACGCAGGACGCCGCCTCCCACCGAGGCTCAAGAACGCAGGACGCCACCTCCCACCGAGGCTCAAGAACGCTAAACGCCGCCTCCCACCGAGGCTCGGGAACGCAGGGCGCCTCCTGCCACAGAGGCTCGGGAACACAGGGCGCCTCCTCCCGCCGTGGCTCGGAAAAGCAGGACTTAACTTGGCTCTTGGACGTAGGCGTAACGGGGCCTTCAGGCAAGGACAGGGACATAACTGGGCTCTTAGGCGGAGGCACACTCAGTTGTTTCTGTTTGTAACGTGCTAGCCTACCCTCGAGCGCCTCCCGTCCTGGGTGATGCGCTCATGGAGCGCCGCGTACATCCGCGTGACTCCTAGCCCACGCTGCCGCAACTCCTCCCGCTGCTTTGCTTGCCACTGTAGCAATGCTAACACGGCTTCGA
>JAFFST010041933.1:2526-5026 GCA_022414735.1 Noturus placidus | reverse complement strand
TCACACTTTTCTACTTACCCATAATATTAACTCTGTGAACAATAACTTGCATTTAACATTCACAAGCCAAGGCATAGGGGTGCCTAAACTTTTGCACTCATTTAAAAATCCAGACTATAATAATATGTAGAGTAGAAATGTGCCCGAACACATCACTCCTTCCCTGTTCCTGTGGTGCCACTCTCCCGTCATTTACATACTGGAACCTGATTGGCTGTTACATTTTACGATGCGATAACACTCTCCCATCATTTAGCCATTCCCATCCCAACATAAATCCACCATCTATCCATCTTCTATACAGCTTCTCCTACAGGGTCAGGGGGAACCTGGAGCCCATCCCAGGGAGCATTACAGGGCGGGGTACACTCTGGAGGGGGTGCCTGTCCATCACATCGACTCTCGACTGCGTAAACTCACTGCGTAGTGAAAGGTGCAATCAAGTCCCAAGTGAAGACCAGAGAGTCCATGAAGATAAGTTCATGTCAAGTGACAAGTCCTCAACTTCAAGTCCTTAAACCAGTCATAATGTGCACGTTACTGAATTTAATGCCAGGGTGATCATCAGTATTGTATATTTATATAACCACTTCTCGAGCCGCCATTCTGAGTGTTTCTGCATGACGTACCAAGTCGGAGCTCTCAGAAAGCTCCTGGTTTACAAGTTGGAATTACGCGTTCTACATGAGCACGTGAACGCTTTTTACAAGACGGTATCTCGTCGTTATGGTAATTACGTCATGGTGTCAGCTATAATCTCTGTTGGTGTTGGTGAAGACTGCTATCTTTAGGAACAGTGCCTCTGTCCTTGAGGGACGAGCGCTTCTTTCAACGTCGGCATTGTCTAGTGCAGGTGAGAAGATGTCTGACTGGTTGAACTTTGACCTTGGTAATGCCGATTCGCTGAAAATGTCTTGTTTGCTGGGCGGAAGAGCAGCTGGTTCACGTCACACTTTTAAACGTACAGTATAATGTTTCATCTTCGGCTTTGAAAACGTCTCTGCAAGTCAAAGGGCTCGAGTCCGAGTGAAGTCATCGACGTCAAGGTCTGAGGAAAAATCACGTGGGAATCAAACCTCTCGACTTCATTTTGTTTGGACGTAGTCGCACACGTTTGTCACGAATGCTGGTGAAGTTAACCTAGGGGCGGTTGTGGTTCAGGTGGTAGAGCGGGGTGTCCACTAATCGTAGGGTTGGAGGTTCAATTCCCGGCCCATGTGACTCTACATGCCGAAGTGCCCTTGGGCAAGACACTGAACCCTAAGTTGCCCCCGGTGGCAAGTTAGCGCCTTACATGCAGCTCTGCTCCCATTGGTGTGTGTGAAGCGCTTTGGATTTTTACCATTTACAAGAACAAGCCCCTGGTTTTATTATGATGGATATTTAAAGTCTATTAATACACCCGTCATCAGGAGGATGCATTCAATGATCTCTACACTATATATCAATTATATCCTTCGTC
Organism: Noturus placidus; assembly: GCA_022414735.1. Taxonomy (NCBI): domain Eukaryota; kingdom Metazoa; phylum Chordata; class Actinopteri; order Siluriformes; family Ictaluridae; genus Noturus; species Noturus placidus. The sequence goes on along the minus strand of JAFFST010041933.1, from coordinate 3,564 downwards.
TCTTGCGTAACCCTGTAATAGTGGAAATGTTTAAAAGTGACTAGTGGTGATGTTGTTGTGTGTCCAGTAGGGGGCAGGATTGCAGAATAAACCAATGATGGAACAGTATTTGTGTCTTGAGTCAACGAGATGTTCTATCATGTTGTATCTGTTCCCTTATATATATGTTTGTATATACTTTATTTGTATTTGAATCCGCCGCCCTGTGAACGCGCTGTTACTATAGAAACGCCAGCGCATCGATACAAGTCTGTGATGTGCAGCTGCTCTACGGCCCAAGTTGCTGTTACAGAGAATTCATCAAGACCTACTGGAGACTGGGGGGCGGGGGCGGGGGAGGGCGGGGGTTAAACTGTAACACACCTGAGTTAAACCTGAGTTAGAACTTTTAGTGTATTTTATTTACAGACATTTTTTACTTCTGTTTCAGAAAGAGAAATAAAAAAAATCATCCCCGTGATATAAAACATTGATATGAACCCCATGTGCTTTAAGTTTGAATGAAATCCGGCCCATAATTTAAGAAAATAATTTTATTTACATGATGATTTTCTCGACATGGTCAGTCTCTCAGGAAGCAGTGATAGTGCACGAGGGTTTTTGGTGCGTGTGTGTGTGTGTGTGTGTGTGTGTGTGTGTGTGTGTGTGTTAAGTGTGTGTAGAGTGGTTGTCCCACAGGAAGGAAGTGTCATGCAGCACGGTGGCCAGTTTCCTGTTGAAGGGAGAGTAGAAGTCCGTGAGGACGCTGCGTGTGAGACGCAGCATCGGGCCCAGGTTCTTATCAGCTAACCTGCGAGTGTTAGACGCTGGACGCTCCGTAATCTCCGCCTCCTTCTGCTCTGAGAGAGGCCCTGACACACACACACACACACACACACACACACACACACACACACAAACACACGACTGTAATGATGTTGTGGTGACGTGAGCTGCTGCTGCCCCCTAGTGGTTAATCAGCATAAATACCCACATGTTACATTCAGTTCTATACCACTCTCCTGGCTCTCAGTGTGTGTGTGTGTGTGTGTGTGGGTG
>JAFFST010041932.1:12029-14529 GCA_022414735.1 Noturus placidus | reverse complement strand
ATCACATCATTATCATCACCATCACATCATTATCATCATCACCATCATCACCATCACCATCATCATCACCATCACATCATTACCATCATCATCATTACCATCATCACCATCACATCATTATCATCATCACCATTACCATCATCACCATCATCACCATCATAATCACATCATTACCATCATCATCATCATCATCATCACATCATTACGATCATCACCATCACATCATTATCATCACCATCATCACATCATTACCATCATCACCATCATCATCACCATCACATCGTTACCATCATCATCATCATCATCATCATCACATCATTACCATCATCACCATCACATCATTATCATCACCATTACCATCATCATCACCATCATCACCATCACCATCACATCATTACCATCACCATCATCACCATCACCATCATCATCACCATCACATCATTAACATCATCACCATCACCATCATCACATCATCATCACATCAATTTCATCATCACCATCACCATCACATCATCACCATCACCATCATTACCATCATCACATCATTACCATCATCACCATCATCATCATCACATCATTACCATCATCATCATCACATCATTACCATCATCACCATCATCACCATCACATCATTATCATCATCACCATCACCATCATCATCTTATCATTACCATCATCACCATCATCACCATCACATCATTACCATCATCATCATCACATCATTACCATCATCACCATCACATCATTACCATCATCATCACCATCTCATCATCACCATCATCACCATCATCATCATTACCATCATTACCATCATTACCATCATCACCACCATCACATCATTACCATCATCACCATCACATCATTACCATCATTACCATCATCACCATCATCACCATCACATCATTACCATCATCATCACCATCTCATCATCACCATCATCACCACCATCACCATCACATCATTACCATCATTATCATCATCACATCATTACCATCACATCATTACCATCACCATCTTCACCATCACATCATTATCATCATCACCATCACCATCATCACCATCACATCATTACCATCACATCATCACATCATTACCATCATCATCATCATTACTTTCATTACCATCATCACCATCACATCATTACCATCATCACCATCACATCATTACCATCATCACCATCACATCATTACCATCATCACCATCACATCATTACCATCATCACCATCATCACCATCATCATCACCATTATCACCATCATCATCATCATCACCACCATCATCACCATCACATCATTACCATCATCACCAGCACATCATCACCATCACCATCATCACCATCACATCATTACCATCATCACCATCATCATCACATCATCATCACCATCACATCTTTACCATCATCACCATCACCAGCACATCATTACCATCATCACCATCATCACATCATCACCATCACATCATTACCATCATCACCATCATCACCATCATCACCATCATCACATCACCATCACATCATCACCATCATCACCATCACCATCATCAACACCATCACCACCATCATCACCATCACATCATTACCATCATCATCATTATCATCATCACCATCACCATCATCATCACCATCATCATTATCACATCATTACCATCATCATCACCATCATCACATCATTACCATCATCATCATCACCATCATCATCATTACCATCATCATCATCATTACCATCATCACCATCATCACATCATTACCATCATCACCATCACATCATCACCATCATCACCATCACATCATTACCATCATCACCATCACATCATCACCATCATCACCATCACACCATCATCATCATCATCATCACCATCATCACCATCACCATCATCATCACCATCATCACCACATCACCATCACATCACCATCATCATCACCATCACATCATTACCATCATAACCATCATCACCATCACATCATTACCATCATCACCATCATCACCATCACCATCATCATCACCACCATCATCACCACCATCACCACCACCATCACCATCATCATCACCACCATCACCATCATCATCATCACCATCATCACCATCATCACCACCATCACCACCATCATCACCATCATCACCATCATCACCATCATCATCACCATCATCACCATCATCATCATTACATCATTACCATCACCACCATCATCACCATCATCATCATTACATCATCACCATCACCATCATCATCATCATCATCATCATCAGGGAAGAAACTGGAAATTCTCACATTTATAATGTGTTAAATATTCAAAATAGAAATAATTAATTAAACATAATGACTGTAATAAAAACATAACATTCTAAAGTAAAACAATTTTTTAAAAATAACCATGAAAAAGTAATTATGCTTAAAGTGAAATGCTGAAGTGAAACGTCATGTTTGGATGAAAATGTGTGAAAGTGTTTTTAATCAGACCTTTTTTAAATTTGAATGTGAACATTTAGATATTTTACTAAAAC
>JAFFST010041924.1:9085-23278 GCA_022414735.1 Noturus placidus | reverse complement strand
TAGTAAGGGGGGCAATCACTTTTTCACACAGGGCCATGATGGTTTGGATTTTTTTTCACCTTTAATAATAAACACCTTCATTTACAAATTGCATTTTGTGTTTACTTGTGTTGTCCTTGACTATTGTTTAAATTGGTTTGATGTTCCGAAACACTTAAGTGTGACAAACATGCAAAGGAACAGGAAATGAGGAAGGGGGCAAACACTTTTTCACACCACTGTACATTACAGTTACTGAAGCGTAAAATATAGGTCCTATAAGATGCTGGCGCGTTCACATTCCTCGATCCATGCCCAAATGTATAAACTACTGTTAGTAGTGGTTCTGCATTAAAGAAGCTTTGAAGCCCAGGGCTATGCTTAATCCTTGCCTGTAGAGCCAGTTCAACATATTCAACAACGTTTGAACATTTTTATTGATATACAATGTTAGCAGCAACTCAGTTCCCAAACAAGCCTTCACAGTTATATCATAGTGTCACTGGAGTGTACAAAATATTTCAGATACCATTCGACCGTTTGAGGACCAATTTGACTTGGAGCTCAGCATGATTCCACCTGTTTTACAACACCCAATTGAACCTATCAGGTCTTTCATGGGTTTACTTTGGTGTCTTACAAGGGAAAACACAAATCTCTTTAGGATTGTTACTTGGATTTGATCTGCTGATCTAGACAGACCGGGAGAAACCAGGTAAAGGCCATGATACTGAATTGATTTCACCTGAAGATGGGGTTAAGACTGATTAGGGCTGCCTACAGAAGTCCTGACACAACTAAGATGTTGACTGAGTGAGTGAGGATGAATGGGCAAGGATAAAAAGCCTGAATTCCCAATACCAGTAAGCATGTTTCAAGCTGAATAGAGTCTCCTGCACACCAGGAATAGTCCACACATAAAAACATTGAGCCAGTTGCAGCCAGTGGCTTACTGATGAAAGATGGAGATGGTCCAGAACATCAGGTAGTCTAACATATGGGGCAAATGGAACATGTTTATAAGAGTAGGACTATTACTTGGAGAAACCCATATGCGTGCTATCATATAAAGGGTGTTGGAGACCATTTTCGGTTAGGAGATCTTGAAGAAGATTATGGTAGGATATTATATTAAAGCTGGTTTATGGACCATCCTGGTGGGGTTATGTGCCATTGTATCTCATGTCATTAAATGGGTGGTGGTGATGGTATGAGGTGTTATTACATGTCAGAAACCATGGGTCTTGATTATGTTTTTAAATATTAGAGGTTACATATATTATATGATGCAAAACTAACTATTGTATAGAGAGAAAACCCACATGATACCATACCATATGAGATCTAAATCTGCCAAGACATCCCGATGTCACTCAATGAATGCATATACTTTTATATATCTCTTGCAGCTCTATTGTAGCAGAAGCTGCAGAAAAACGGTCAGGCTTTGCATTATTTCTGGCTATCAGGAAGGAACTGTATCTTTGCATAGCCCTCCAAACGATGCACAATTTGACCATCTTGTTCATTAAATGCTGCCACACATATGTAAAATATATTGCGGGATGTGGAACAAACTATTACAGTGTGTCATCAGTCGAGACGTGATGAAACCAAACTTCCCCAAACTTGGCTTTCTGATAGAGCCCTAACTATTTCCCTGGGGCCCACATTACCCAACCACCCCAAAAGCAATTCTGTGAGAAACCTGAACCAGTAACTTCTTGGCTTTGACTACCTACCACAAGGCGATTGGCTACTATGTCAAGTCTTGGGGTTTTTCTCAGAGAAGTTCGTAGCTGATGTCTGAGCTACTGATTTCTGCTTTTCTACCTATATTACATGAATGAGTACATTCAGAGGATCACTACATAACGTATCATTTTAAAATAACTACCTGCGTAAACATGCTTTGTCAGGGGAAAGTATGTTGCCCTTCTACTTAGAGTTCTGGGAGGTTTGTTTGCCAAAACTATGCTGGCTTCTCTATAGGAATATGTGATATTTGTGGAAAACCCTTATTACTATATATAGTTGTGAAAACTACAATAGTCTGGAAAGGAAAAAGAGGTATAAATAAATCCCATTTAACGATTTCACTCTGACTACGACTCAGGAGCATCACAGACATTTTCACACCTGAAATCTGATTAATACTGAATTGATTAGGTTTTTGTCCTTTTTGATATGGCATGTAGCTATCCAGCAACTTGATCAAATAAAGAGATTCACACTGTGAGGATATCAAACTTAGCTTGCAAGGTTTTAGACATCTTTTGGCAGACTGGCTGTTGTTTCTGCTACGTGAGCCACTGGTACCTTAGCCAATATGGTCTTTGCAGGAAAATGGCCAAGGTAAGATTAAATAATAGTAGTTCCATGATATTTTGTTGAAATATATTTATATTTATTAACGTTGAGATATCAACGTGTGTTATATGCAGAAAGCTTTTCTGTTGGACTGTTTGCCACAATTCAGCCACAGTGACATCCAACGAGTTTCCCCCAGGCCAGCATACGTCATGCCATCTTTTGAAGTTCGCCAACATCACTTTATCGCTGTCTTCCCTCCAAAGGTTTCCTGTAGCTGCTAGCATCAGGTTTAAACTCTGACAGTTGCCTACAAAACCAAAAAACAGTCCATCACCGACCTCAAAACCTTGCTCTACATACACCACACTGCGCCACATCTAGGAAATGACTTACCCCATTATCCAAGATAAAGAAAATTCTTGTGTAGTATGAACATTCCCAAGACGAGCTCAACCTTCTCAATAATCACCAATTGTACTGACCCCCAAATGGGCTTCTATTTGGGCAAGCATGAGGGTGTGTTCAAATGCTAGAAGTATTGGTAAATGTTATTCTGTGACTGTAATCTGCACTCTCCACAATTTAATTTCTTTCAATGGAGCAAAATTTGCACAGTGTTCCCAAGCTCTTACCTGACTGCCTGTTCATAGAACATAGTGGCATCCTTCACTTTTCACTTCTGACCTACAACCAACCCACACACACACCCTAAGTGTGTGCAAAAGGGTTATAAATGCATTGCAATCATGTGAATAATACAGGCCTGTATCCTCGTATCAGTGGTGTTCTCGCTCTTGGCACCCATTTTTCAATTTACTTCACATTATCTATGTTAAAATGATCATCAGTTAGATGCATTTGAATCTTCAATCCTTGACCTTTATTTAATACACCAATTGAACGTGAAAACTCAGTGGCTTTCCCATTTGCCCTGCAGTCTAGGCGTCATCAGTGCCATTTGCTAATCCATGCTTTTTGTTAGCTAATGCGGTGCATTCCCTCTGTATAAAAGCCACATTCTATGACTCATAGTCTTGTCCAGCTTGTCCAACCATGTGTCAGAAGTAGCGTCAGTTTGTCTCACTCTCACACGCTCATATATGTGCACAGACATACCAGCTGGAGCCTCATTGTTTTCTGACAGGGCAGACTACAGTATCAGATGTGGCTGAATAGGACACAATAGCAGTCGAGTGCATGTGTGGGACTCGTGACGCTGTAGTTGGCTTGGTTTTGGTGGGGCATGCATGTGTTACACAGCCCTGGAGCCAGACTGTGATGCTTTGTTCTGTCTCCTTCACCCAGTAACACTGGAGCCAGGGCTGAAGGGCAGCTGGACTGGCTGATAACCAACACTCGCCGCTCTTCATCCTCACTTCGTCTGTTTCCAGCAGAGGTGATGGTGTCAGTGTTTCTCCTCTTTGTGTTTTCATTAGATTGAATGCTGCATTGTGAAACGGAGACAGCGGGTATAAAATGCAACAGTAGCAGCATCCATGGCCAAAACAAAACAATTCACTCACTTCTTTCTTTCACCCACCAACCACAAAGCATTCTTTCTCTTTGTCATTCTCTGTCTGCATGTCAGGTACTGATCAAGTTCTGAACGAGAACGTCTCAAACTCTGAGTGATGGCGTGATTGTGAGCGCTTGTGATGTGTCTCAGGAGTTTCATGCGTTGAAGATTTTGACTTTTGTAAATGCAGAGATGTGGCCATAACGTGCATCAGTGCTTCAAGTGGCTTATAAAACAAGCCTTACTAATTGCTTTAAAATGGCTCATGAGAACATTGTGATTGTGACAGAGTGGTGCTGTGGGTAGCGTCACCACCTATCAGCTCCAGGGTCCAAGTTAAAATTTTTTTCCAGAGCTTGGGTTGACTTTAAAGGGATCTAGTTCTGAGTGGAGTTTTGCATGTTTACCCCATGTCTGCTTGGGTTTCCTCTGGATTCTCTAGTTTCCATCCACTATCCAAAAACATGCACTGTGTGAATAATGATCATGTGAATGTATTTCTGTTTGGTTCCCTGCGATGGACTGGTGTCTCATCTGGGGTGAATTCTCCCATCTTGAGGCCAGTATTCTTGGCATAAGCTCCAGGTTCACTGCAACCCTAACCAAGATACAACAGTTTCTGGAAGTGATTATACCCAATTGGTGACATTCAGTACACCAACTCAGTTTCATCCAAATAGTCCCTGATGTGGGAAAAATGAAGCAGGATCCAGAAAGGTTGCTGGAAGTACAGTATGTCTCATTAGTGACATTCAATATTATCTCAATCAACACTGCAGAAAAGTACCTACAATGGCCCAGGAACTAAAATCAACCATCGTTCCCTGAAAGGTGTACTGTGTTAAAGAAAAAGACTTAATGGAGTTAATGGACTAATCCTTCCTTTCTATCACTGAGATCCAACAAAAGTACCCAGAGTATTGATGATAGTTTCATACTCAGGTGTACTTTACCTTTACTAAAGCCACTTATTAAACAGACATTCTTACTTGCTTGTTAGATATATACTGGCAGCTGGTAGGGATGGCTGTGGCTCAGCTGGTAGAGCGGGTTGTCCACTAATTGTAGGGTTGGTGGTTCGATTTCCGGGCCCACATGACTCCACATGCTGAAGTGTCCTTGGGCAAGACTCTGAACCCCAAGTTGCTCCCGATGGCATGTTAGCACCTTGCATGGCAGCTCTGCTACCATTGGTGTGTGTGTGTGTGTGTGTGTGTGTGTGTGTGTGTGTGAATGGGTGAATGAGACGCAATATATGTGTGAAAATTATTGTATAATTATTTAAATTATATACAGGTTTTAAAAAAAATGTCGAGCAACAGGACTGGTGCACCCACAGTAGAACCTGATCTGCAGATAAATACCAATTAAGAAGGGTTGTGGAACTACATCATGGACGAGGAACTAAAATCAACCCTGGTTGCATTGGTGGAAATGCACCTAAAGTACAGGAACTATCAGCCCTGTTTCCTAATGTATGCGAGTCCCTGGGTTTTTGAAAATGTTTCTATCATGGAAAAGTGTCTGCAGAGAACAGAAGGTATTACTCATCTTTGACTCTGACACATAAAAAGATGTCTTGGTAATATTTCTGCACTTAAAAAAAAAAGTTCTTGATCTAAGAAACTGACCTTGAAAATGTTTTACCTAAAGCCACCAGAAGCTCCAGGACTGAGGACATGGACTTACATGGGCATGTCCAATGGCTGCTCTGCTCGCTACTGGTGGGCGTTTTTGTGATGTCTCTGTGCTTGCTTATAGAAGTTGTTATGAAAATAAAGTCAACAGTATCGAACCATACCAAACTTGGCTTTGAGGGAAGTAAACAATTCGATACGCTGTTTGCAATTCTGCAGTTTTATTTAGCGGTATATCAAAGAGTAAGAATAAACCGTAAAACGCAGATGAGTTTATTTTCCTTAACATAATGCGCATAAGTCATCCAACTGGCTAGCTTACTTACTCAGCTCAATCTCGCCAGTTTACTCAACAAGCATCTGATGTTGGTGTTGCGCTAGCTAATTAGTTACAGTTTTTCCAACACGGCAAAAAAAAAAAAAAAAAAAAATGGAAAAGCTCTATTGTATCATGTTTAGAAGCAAATTTGTCGTAAACATTACCAAATGGAAAAATATTCCGTTCAAAGTTTCCCAGTCAACAGTTATGTATAAATCCAGCAATGCGAATAAAATACCCATAATCTACTGGGTACATAATCTACGTAAATAAGGCACCAAGACATGTTTTGCCACACAAATGATGTAAATGATGTGTCCTTATAAAACAGGAGCGATACATCATACTGTGGAAAGCTAATGACTGTTGTGATGAACTTGTCTTTTTTGTTTGAAAGTGATCTCTATTTCCTACTCACTTCATTTTCAAACATTTACCACTTTTCTCTATAATTGTTTATTTGTAAAGCATGACTTTAATTTTTTTAGCATCGGACAGTTTCACGGAGTCTATCTAAATTCCTAGCAGTGAAAATGAGACCTAATAACAGTCAATAATAGAATCAACGTAATCCACCTTATCTACACGTTTTATTTGTATTGCGACGGCTAGCTATGAGCATTCAGCTAGTTTGCATTGTCATGTCATAGATAACTATGTCATGTCATAGTTATCGTCATGCTAGCGAACATGTGAGAGGTTAGCAACGAGGCTAACTAACAGTTTCCTGGGTTCTTTGGTGAAAGCAGCGCTAATTTACAGTAACTAACCGATGATTAACTTATATCAGGGTGCGATTTGAAACCGAGGCAGACGTCGTTTTCATCTTTTGCGAATCTTTCTCGTACTTTTACGTACTTTAAGAGTTTATACGTCTCAACTTTAACCAGACTTCAGAACTTTATTTAGACGAGTAATTGCACTTTCAATTTCAGTGCTTTTTACGCTTCTCTTGGCAGAACAATAAAAATTTTATATTTTCCACAGACAGGCGACGCTAACTCGCATCAGGTCCGAAGGATCGGCTCAAATGATTCCTGGGACAGCTCATATGGTGCGTGTGATCTGACATTTCTTCAATTCCCAAATTTGATTGTATAAAGAAAAATAACGATCGCAAGGGAAGTGTCAGAGATCGTTTGTGTCTCTGGTAAGTGCATGCTGCTAGTACGTTTAGCTTATCTTGCTAGTCTGCTAATGAAGCTAGCACATTACATGTACAACAAACTTAAATACGTTAAAAAAATTCCTTATCTGAACTAAAGGAACGAATGAATTCTGCATCCATTTTCATCATTGTTCTACCTACATTACAAACGAAAGTTTTGAATGCATCTGATGTCACTGTGCCAATAATCTTCAGACATTGTTAGGTGATTTTAAAAACTTAGTTTCCTTTTTAATAAAAATATTTCTGTTTGAGTTTATGAAGACGAGTGCTCAGGAAGTGCTACAGATGTTACTATTGATTTTATTAACATAATAAATGATAATTACGCTGGATTCATTCCTCTTGATTGATTTGGGAAATGTGTAGGGTTTGATAATGTCATCCCTTCATTACCCATGCAGCCTTGCACATTGGGGCAGGAAAGAAATGCCGCAGGCACAATATATATGGTAATAGATCTAGTACACTAAAATAGTTTGTCATACCAATGTACCTCAGTAGAAATCTTGTGCTCGCTCTCTCTCTCCCTCTCTCTCTCTCACTTTGTGCATGGCTGATGGTGGTCACGTATATCAACAGTCTCTTTCCCTGTGGTGCAGAGGTCGTCTCGGTTAGTGGAATCTGTCCGTCGTGTGAACCAGACAAAGAGACATTTATCTTGGTGACATGTAGAGGGTCCTCCGCGCTTTTTCACTCAAAATGCCATTTCCACATGGTGGATTAGTGGTTAGCATGTTCGCCTCAAACCTCCAGGGTCAGGGGTTTGATACCCACCGTGACCCTGTGTGTGCGGAGTTTGCATGTTCTCTAACTCTAGTTTTCCAGTCCAAAGACATGCATGCTAGATTGGAATGTCCAAAGTGTTCATAGTGTATGAATGGGTGTGTGAATGTGTATGTGATTGTGCGATGGATTGGCACCCTTCGATGGATTGGCACCCTGTCCAGTGTGTACCCCTCCTTGTGCCCCAGGCTCCCTGTGACAGGCTCCAGATTCCCCGTTACCCTGAAGGTAGGATAAGCGGTACAGATGGATGGATGGATAGTTCTCATGTATGGTAGCAGAGGTGCTAGGTTGCCATTGGGAGCAACTTGGGGTTCATTGTCTTGTCCAAGGCATGTGGTCACGTGGAGACATGAGGAGATATGTAGTCACATGGAGACATGTGTAGTCACGTGAAGACATGTGGAGACACTTGGAGTTATGTGGACTCCCAACCACTTGAGCCTCAGCTGCCCAATGCCACGTAGCAAACCACAATTCCACAATTGCCATACAATCTTTATCAATGTGCGATTTTTACCTAGCAAAATCAGAGCGAAAATCATAAATACATCGTGAGTGTGAGCGCTGCTACAACATGATGTCCATGGTCAATAAAAAGATCAAATAGGATGAGGCCAAACTCATGAGACCGCCACATATACGCTACTGGTGCTGGAGAAACGTAAACGAAACACGGTAACAAACTCGCTCACTTTCGTGCGATCACACGCCGGTTCTCAAATCATGCCGATCGATGCGTATACAGAGCGTGTTCTTCATCTGACGATCTTCAGTGTATAATCTGACATGGAAAATGCACATCATCAGACAGTCTGTTCTACATTTTTTTCGTACAGCTTGATGAGTGATAATCGTAAAAGGTTTTTGAAATCACGCCGTGTAAAGCTGGCTTAAGAAACAGAAGGATCGATAACACAGTGTGCTGTGAGTGCTGCAGGGTTTGGATTCCTCACATCGGTGGAACTGACCTTGCTCCAGGCAAGATATAAAAGCGCAGTCCTTCGGGTGCTAACCGAACACGTGAAACACGGTGAAGTGTGGGGAGTGTAATTATTTTCAACAGTTACCCTTTTGCATCAGCATTTAGGATTTGTAGCACATAACATACACTACTATCTTTACAACACTATACATCCATGAACCTTACATGATCGTTCGACAAGTTTAACAGATTATTATTTTGTTTTTTCAGTTATAATTCGCAACAGTTACGCCAAGACTCGATTTAACACACAGTCACTCTGCTGTGGAAGACATTCTACTGCCTTTATGTCATTGTTATTTATGTATTTATTTATTTATTCGATTTCTTAAAATAAGGTTTCTTGATGTTCATTACAGTGTCCAAGCAACATAAAAAAGGAATCTGGGAAATTTCAATTTCACATTCACCAGATTTGATTTTATTTAACTATTTCTTTATTTATTTCAAATTGTATTTAAACAGGTCTTAAACAGCAAAAAAAAAAGTTTAAGACCCCCTGAAAACTTTACAGTACTGAACTCGCTGATGAATTGCAAAAAAAAAAACTTTCTTTTTTTTTTCCTTCAGAAATGTTTATACAAAAAGGGAACATATCCCATGAAATAAATTTCTCTTCTCACTTTAAACATTTTTTTCTTTTTTTTTTTACACTGTCTGATGGCCAAGCAAAATAAGAAGGTGTTAAAGGAAGGTGTGAGTACACACACACACACTCACTCACTCTCTCTCTCTCACACACACACACACACACACACACAACACACACAGAGTGCTCTGTTACAGCTGACAGTTTGTCTCACACAGAACCAGCCAAATACAGAGTAATGAGAGAGAGATTAGTGAGATCATGGTTTCCTTTATGAATTTCCTCTAAATCCTGATACTCATTTCTCCAACACAGAGAGAGAGAGAGAGAGAGAGAGAGAGAGAACATGTAGGCTAAATAAGGAAGAGGATGCTTGATTACTGTAAGCACATTAACATTCGACTTCCTTCCAAGAGAATGCTGCAATGTGTGTGTGTGTGTGTGTGTGTGTGTGTGTGTGTGTGTGTGTGTGTGTGTGTGTGTGTGTGTGTTTTCACGTCGAGTCACTGATGATCTGGGAAGTTGTTTAAAACTAATATACAAGATGTCCCAAAAGTCTCCATATATAGGGGACTATGTTTGCCAGGACCACGTCGGTTGTGTCTTCGTGAGTGGATGTTCGTGGACTTCTTCTCGGTCGCTCCACGACACTTCCAGTCTTTTTGAATTGGTCAATAAGTTTGATAACAGTGTGTAATCGTGTGTGACGTGCTCGCCATGTTTCCTGTTAAAGTCCATCGCAACCTTGCGACAGCGTCCAGACATGGTCGTGAAGATGATTTCAATACGTTCTTCTTTTGTCAAAGGCGTTCTTAATGTCTATCTGATAATTGTTAAAAGTGGCCTGAGAAAGAAACGACAACATGCTCTTGGTGTGTCTTCGTCTCCAGTCATATTCTTTTCTTTCTCCCTCGGTTTATCCTTTCACTGAGTCCTCATCTCTTTATCAATCAACACTGCTCCAGCTCTCACTGTTTACCAGACATCCCCTGAGTGTAAGGTGTGTGTGTGTGTGTGTGTGTTTCCACCTCCACACTGTTGTCCTTGGTTGTGTTCTCGTACAGAATGGTGCAACCCTGCGTCCTGCTTGAAGCTTATCCACCTCTAAACAATAGCTAGCATGTCAAATTACTGCCAGAGGTTTAGCAAGAGCGAGCTTTTCAGACCGTGACCGCGTTTTTGTGGGTAATTGACTTTGAAGAACGCTCCTAATAGATGGAAAACAAAAGACCTAAAGACGGAAAAATGTCTTCGAAAGCAGAGCGCCTGTAAGAAGACTGAGGTAGGCTACATAAAGCACACACACACCAACAGAGTGCTCATGAGGTGTTAAAACTAACATTAAGTGTTAAAAAACTAACTAAATAAAATCAGTTTTTTTTTTTTACAAGGTCCCCCGTCGAGGCACGGACGCTACAAGACCTCTGAAGGTGTGCTGTGGTGTCTGGCACCAAAACTTTGGCATGAGGTTCTTTAAGTCCTTTAAGTTGTGATGTGGGGCCTCCATGGGTCAGACTTGTTTGTCCAGGACATCCCACAGATGCTCGATCGGATTGAGATCTGGGTAATTCAACACCTTGAACTCTTTGTCACGTTCCTGAACTATTTTTGCAGTGTGTCAGGGCGCATTATCCTGCTGAAAGAGACCACAGCCGTTAGGGAATACCATTATCTACCTTTTTATTACTCACATTTTATATCTAGACCTTTAAATTGCTCATTACAAATCTCCAAGATCTCTTCTTTCCTCGTCCAGCCGATCATCTAATGTGAGAAATGCGCATATATATATATATATATATATATATATATATATATATATATATTTATTATTTTAACCAAAGAAATCCAGTCCCGCTTTGCATTATAAGTCCTATAAGACAAGACCATTATAAGACTTATACAGTATACGTGTCTGTTAATTATATACACTCAGCTCTGTGTTGATGATTGTTATAAACACCATAATATATAGTGCATTCTTTTTAACCGCCCAAGTGTTTCATTCCGTACTTCTTATTCATAATTCATAGGGTGATTTACAGTATTGCTTAATTCTAGCCCGAGATCTGTCTTTACGTAGCCGTTTTAACAGAACACCAGCTGCTTTCACAAAATCAAGTCTAGACACCAATGTGAATGTAGCAGAGACAAATAAAAACTCCCCGAGAATGCTTTTCAAAGAAATTAAGAGGAACCGAGACTCAGAATGGGGAACTTGTGCTCATTTGGTCTTAGAGGGATTACTATAGGAAGAGTTCGATTATAAAGTAGATAAACAGGATGCCCTACCTCTGGATGGAGCTCTCATTGACTGGAGGCTACAGCCTGGAGATTGCTGAGGATGGTATCGCTTGAAGTACCATGGAAATGGTTTTGTACATTCTGGGTTGGTCGCTGAGACTACGGTTGCTGTTATGGCCTTAGGACTCCTTTAGTGAACAGTGGACTAGTTCAAAAAAACAGACTTCATATAAAACCATAATGAACTTTCTTTTACTTTCAAACGACCCAGATGAGGATGGGTTCCCTTCTGAGTCTGGTTCCTCTCAAGGTTTCTTCCTCTTAACATCTTAGGGAGTTTTTCCTCGCCACCGTCATCACCAGCTTTCTCAATAGGGATAAATTCACACACTTAAATCTGTATCCTATGTTTATATGTTTCTGTAAAGATGCTTTGGGACAATGTCCATTGTTAAAAGCACTATACAAATTAAACTTAATTGAATTGAATAAACAGTAAAACTCTTTGAAATCTCTCAATACTTTCAGGGGAAACTAATTGTCTGACATATGCAGGATAATATTTAATGAGACTAACAAAGATGTTTAGGAGTCTCTAATGTACCAAATTCCTCAAAGCTTCATGAAGAATGGTTTATAATGTTTTCCTGCACATAGAAGAATATATTTTGTTTTTGTTTGTTTGTTTGTTTGAGAAAATCAGAAGCACTCAATTATGGATTTATTGATTATTTACCTGCAACAGCACATCCTGAAGTGCTGTATTCCTCATATACCACAACATTTTGCCAACAGTTACAATTTTTACCATTAAAGAATGACGTGCATTTGTGCATATATTTTTAGGGTTCAGTTTAATGTTGTAAAAAAAATAATAATTCATTTAATACTGGAGACTCCTTCCAAAAATGTTAACTAAACATAATGAATGTTTATTTAATAGATGTATTTCTGTTTTTTTGTTTTGTTTTGTTTTTTTTTTTTAAGTACAAGACAACATTCTGCAGATGATGATTATTTAAAATCGGAAAATAATTGATCTGACTAAAATTGTCCATTTTATAAGAATTGTCACACAATAGAGTATTTATTTATTTATTTATTTATTTATTTATTTTGTTGAAGCAAAAAAAAAGTTATCAAAGCTAATAGCCCCTTAAACTTAAAATCTGCTTGTTCCACCTTTACCAGCGATAACTGTAAGCAAACGCTTCTGATAACTGGAGATTAGCCTTTCACTTACTTCTTGGACTAGATCTTACTCCTATGTTTGGATCATTTTCTTGCTGCATAATCCAGCTGCGCTTGCGTTTCAACTTCGGGACTGAACAACAGACATTCTCCTTTAGAGAGCAGAATTCATGTTTCCCTCAATTATTGCAAGTTGCCCAGGCCCTGAAGCACACTTCCTGTAACACTTCCTCCACCATGCTTGACAATTTTGTGTATTGTTCTTTTTGTGGAATTATGTGTTTGGTTTACTCCAGATGTAAAGGGATCCCTGTCTTCCAAACAGTTCCACTTTCGACTCATCAATCCAAAGAACATTCTCCCAATTGTTTTGAGGATCATCAAGGTGTGTTTTGGCAAAATTCAGATGAGCTTTAACGTTTTTCTGGGTTAGCAGTGGTTTTATCGCCTCACCACTCTTCCATAGATGCCATTTTTGCCTAGTGTCTTTCTGATAGTGGAGTCATGAACAGTGACCTTTATTGAAGCAAGAGAGGCCTTGCAGTTCCTTCGATGATGTCCTTGCTGGACTTGCTGGAGGAGTTGTAGCTGTGCTCTTGGAGGAATTTTGGAAGGCCGGCCTCTTATGGGAAGGGTCACTACTGTGTCGAGTTTTTCCATTTGGAGATAATGGCTCTCATTGTGGTTCTTTGGCATCCCAGAGCTTTCGGAATAGCTTTGTAACCCTTCCCAGACTGATATATTTCACCTTCTTCCTAATCATTCTGCAATTTCTTTCAATTTTGGCATAATGCGTTACTGGGAAAGACCTTTTAACCAAAAGGTTCTATTTAAGTATTGATTTGACTGAACAGGGTTTGCAGAAATCAGGCCTGGTAGTCCAGCTGAATCCCAGTTATGAATGCAGTTTCATGATTTGGGGAATTGGTAACTATGGGGACAAATCTATTTTCACCCAGGCCCAGTTGGTACTGGATAAACTTTTTTTGCTTCAATAAATAACATTTACAAACTGTATTCTCTGTTTGCTCAGGTTGCCTTTGATTTATCTCCGTTTTAATTTCTGAAACAATTTAGTATGATATATACACAAAAACAGAAGTATGAAGTGTGTGTGTGTCGGTGTGTGTATATGTGTGTGTATATATATATATATATATCTCACAAAAGTGAGTACACCCCTCACATTTGTGTAAATATTTCATAACTTTTCATGGGACAACACTGAAGAAATGACACTACAGTGTAAAGTAGTGAGTGT
Organism: Noturus placidus; assembly: GCA_022414735.1. Lineage (NCBI taxonomy): Eukaryota > Metazoa > Chordata > Actinopteri > Siluriformes > Ictaluridae > Noturus > Noturus placidus. The sequence continues at coordinate 9,290 of JAFFST010041924.1, read as the reverse complement.
ACAGCTTGTGTAACAGTGTAAATTTGCTGTCCCCTTAAAATAACTCAACACAGCCATTAATGTCTAAACTGCTGGCAACAAAAGTGAGTACACCCCTAAGTGAAAATGTCCCAATTGGGCCCAAAGTGTCAATATTTTGTGTGGCCACCATTATTTTCCAGCACTGCCTTAATCCTCTTAGGCATGGAGTTCACCAGAGCTTCAC
>JAFFST010041923.1:0-10250 GCA_022414735.1 Noturus placidus | reverse complement strand
TGCATGTCTTTGGACTGGGGGAGGAAACCGGAGTACCCGGAGGAAACCCCCGACACACGGGGAGAACAGGACAAGAGTCCAATGGAGCCAAATTGGCTCTGCTGTCTGGATGACAGTGTCATACTCTTTCTTCCTGACAATCAGAGCAACCCTAGTAGGTCTTTGTGAGGTCATGTATGCGCAAGACAATGGATAGTGCTTTCCTCTGAATGTGCTATGCAGGAGTTCGAAGAGATATGGTTGGCTGGCTTCACATGTCTCGGAGGAAGCACGTGTTAGCCTTTACCCTTCCTGGTTGGTAGCTGCTGTATGATAGAGGACCATAAGAAGGAAATGGGAGAAAACAGGGGTAGGGTCAGTGCCTTGAGGTGTACCCAGCATCCTGGGTGTACTTTCACCTCATGCCTAGTGTTCCCGGGACAGGCTCTGTAACCAGGATGAACCAATGAGTGAATGGGTATGGCCGGTCGAGGTAAAGGTGAAGGAAGTTTACCTCACGGGATGCTAAAAATGAATAAATGACCCTTTTCCTAATTTATCATTAATATTATTACTAAAAGTATGTTTAGAAGTCTTTATAACAGTGTAGCGATGATGGACATCGGTTTCCTCTACAACAAAAGAATCACCGCTACTGACAGCTTGCTGATTCGTATCTGCAAGTGCCTGACAGCCAAGTCAGCACAATCACGCCAGCAGAGCGCGAGTTCGACAATCACCAGTCAGTGATCAACAATCTAGAAACATCCTGAAGACTTACGAACCTTTACGAAGCCCTGACACTGGAGACTCCTTCCAACTCTCCTTTCAGAAAAAATCACCACATAATTGTAATTAAGTAGTAACAAAGTAGAGCTACGGAAAATCCAAACATTCATATAACTTTTGTTTCCTGGGAGATATAGTATAAGTTGAACGCTAGTGGTTAGCACGTTCGCCTTATACCTTCAGGGTTGAATCCTGCCGTGGCCCTGTGTGTGTGGAGTTTGCATGTTCTCCCCGTGCTGCCGGGGTTTCCTCAGGGTACTCTGGTTTCCTCCCCCAGTCCAAAGACATGCATTGTAAGCTGCCACACTTTTGGCATGTCCAAAGTGTCCGTACTGTATGAATGGGTGTGTGACATTCACACACCCATTCAGTGTGCCCTGCGATGGATTGGCACCCTCTCCATGGTGTACCCTACCTTGTGTCCGATGCTCCCTGGAATAGGCTCCAGGTTTCCCCGTGACCCTGTAAAGGATAAAGAGGTATAGAAGATAGATGGATGGATGGTCTTAACCCTTAGCTGATCAGTTCTCTACGCTCCTCTAATCGCTATTTCTGTGTCATTGTCGGACCACAGGACGTGTCTACGGAGCAACTTCAAAATGGCGTACACAAGCAAACAGCAGACCTCGTATAGCCCTGTGATAGCAGTGGATAGTCGTAGATAGCCGTGTGAGGACTGAACATGGATATTTTGTCGAAATACCAAGTGGTGTATTTAACAGTGGAAGGGGAGGAGAACGTGTTAGCGTGAGCAACCGTGTTTCTCTGCAGCCTCGTCTCGGTATTAAAACACAGCCCCCATTGCAATGAGGCTCACTGCAGCAAGTTTAAACATTCCCTCCAAACACGACTGCAGCAGGATGGAGTACACACACACACACACACACACACACACACACTCAGTATTCTTCCATCTACAAATCCCACCAATACCAATGCAATCTTGAAGGACAGATCCTCTCACAATAGATACTAGATTCCCCTCTATAATTAAAATGAACGCTTAGGCTGTGGCTCGGTAAACGGTGCTATAAATCATTTGGACAGGGTGTTTAGGCATGTCCATATGACGCGGACTGAAAACAGGAGAGTAGATTTGGGTGCAGTGGGAGAGGCTGTGATGCAGAAGGAGTAAACAACAACAGAAAAGGAAATGGATAGCGCAGAATGGAAGACGGTGCAAAAACAATATTATATGATACCACACTAATCGTCTTTATTCCAAAGCAATGTTGAATTCTCAAATCTGATTGGTCACGAGGTGATTGGTTTTCTCTAACTGCAGCTCTGACAGTAGTGCAGCTACAAATCACAGGTTTATACGAGTACGCTCGTTCGAACCGTTTCTATAGGAACAGCTCATTCTCAGGGACTTGTACAGCAGATGCGTCAAATAAAATCGACGGCTTTTAGAAATATGATTGTTTATTTATCAAAGAAAAATATGTTCGTCATTAATCGATATGGGGACGTGTTCTGCAAGGAATCTCCAGTGTCAGCGCTTTGTAATAGGCAAGCTTTCAGACAGAACATATTTACACTTCCTGTGCATTTTGTTACGCAATCTAACAAGTCAAGCTTTGTCTTTTTTTTGTCTTATTACATTTTACATTTATTCATTTAGCAGACGCTTTTATCCAAAGCGACTTACAAATGAGACACACTCACACACCAATGGTAGCAGAGCTTCATGCAAGGTGCTAGCTTGCCATCGGGGGCAACTTAGGGTTCAGTGTCTTGCCCAAGGACACTTCGGCATGGGATCACCCGGGCTGGGATTCGAACCACCAACCCTACGATTAGTGGACTAGTGGACAACCCACTTTACCGACTGAGCCACAGCCGCCCATTATTACCTTCGAGAGAGAGAAATAAAAAGAGAATTAAAAAAATAAACTGTTCATAGCTGCTAGAAGACTAGAGACCAGGAAAAATGTAATTGTTTCCACAACAATAAATGCAAGGATAAATGGATAAAACGTACAGTCCCCTCCGAAACTATCATAACCGTGAGGTCAATTCATTTGTTGTTGCTGTACTACTGAAGACATTTTGGCTTGAGATCAAAAGATGAGTATGAGAAGAGTGTTTCAGCTTTTTATTCACTGGTATTTGTAGGTAGATGTGTTAAATGGCGGCTGTGGCTCAGTTGGTAGAGCGGATTGTCCACTAATCGTAGGGTTGGTGGTTGGAATCCCGGCCCGGGTGATCCCATGCCGAAGTGTCCTTGGGCAAGACACTGAACCCTAAGTTGCCCCCGATGGCAAGCTAGCACCTTGCATGCAGCTCTGCTCCCATTGGTGTGTGAGTGTGTCTCATTTGTAAGTCGCTTTGGATAAAAGCGTCTGCTAAATGAATAAATGTAAATGACATAGAGCATGGCAGATTTTGTATCAGACCACCCGATCTGTAGGTGAGCAAAAATATTGGAACATGTGACTGACAGGTGTTTCTTATCACCCAGGTGTGTCCTGTTAGATTGGCTGTTTAAACAATAAATAGCTCTGAACATTTGCTCTTGGGTTTTAGCCTTCAGTTTCACCTGTGAAGACTGAATTTACATTTACATTTACATTTATTCATTTAGCAGACGCTTTTATCCAAAGCGACTTACAAATGAGACACACTCACACACCAATGGTAGCAGAGCTGCATGCAAGGTGCTAGCTTGCCATCGGGGGCAACTTAGGGTTCAGTGTCTTGTCCAAGGACACTTCGGCATGGGATCACCCGGGCCGGGATTCGAACCGCCAACCTCACGATTAGCGGATTAGTGGACAACCCGCTCTACCGACTGAGCCACAGCCGCCCTGTTGTTAAAAAAGGATGAACCAACATGACGATCAGAGAGCTGTCTGTGGGAACAAAGCAATCCATATTGCTGTGATATCCAAGGAATAAAACACATTCCGACATGCTGTAATGGTAAAATAATTAACTTTAGAGTGTTAACCTTAACTCCGCTTCATCACACCACAACAACGTTGATTATTTTCCTATAACCGCACATCCGCAAGTGTTTAATTCCTTCCATAATAATATCTTGATATTAATTGACTAACATTTCCTACTGAAATCTTTTTTTTTCTTCACTTCTTTGTATTTTCTCTTCACTCAGAGTAAAATGGTAAATGGTCTGCACTTATATAGCGCTTTTATCCAAAGCACTGTGTCTCATTCACACACACACACCAATGGGAGCAGAGCTTCCATGCAAGGCGCTAACTTGCCATCGGGAGCAACTTGGGGTTCGGGGTATTACACAAGGACACTTCTGAATGCGGAGTCACATGGGCTGGGAATTGAACCTCCAACCCTACGTTTATTGGACGACCCGCTCTACCACCTGAACCACAGCCGACCCAGTATCGCAGTGACATTTCATTCGGCTCGTTTTCAGGTCACCTCTCTTACGCATCCTTTCCATTTCAGCTTCACCACACTCCTCCTCCACCACTCCAGCTTTTCTGTCACAACCTTCATAATTTTTTACTGTTGAATGATGATCTGATGAGTAAATATGCTTTGTCTAGTCAACACACGCGCATGGAAGTGGACAAATACACGACCGGTAAGTTCGGCAGGGAAAAAATTCCCACTCAGCACAATCCACAGAAATGTTGCATTTATTCTCAAGCCATATTTCTAATTAACGGTGGAAGATTCTTATTTTGGGAAAAACCGGATAAAAGTCGTAACTTGCTATGACTAGCAGTGGGGAAGGTACTTGAGTGAGAGTGTTACCTTTGTTAACATGATACCTGAGTAAAAAAAAAAGACGTCTTCTATTTACATTTCTACTTGTGTACAAGTACAAAAGTGGCCTGTTTTTGACTATAATCAAGTATCAAAGTAAAAGTACAGAGTTATTTCAGTTCTATTATTTTCATGAGCTGTTTCTAGAGCTGAAAACAATCACAAATATTCATATTTATTTACCATAAGCAGAAACCATTTTCCATACTGCTAATCCTACACAGGGGAGTCCTGGAGCATTTCCCAGGGAACTCGGGGCACAAAGCAGGGGACACCCTGGATGGAGTATGAGCCCCAACTCCACACACACAGAGCAGAGGCAGGATTCGACACCCTAACCCCAAAATGATCTTCCACTGAGCCACCGTGCCCCCAATAAGCAGAAACCGTTTCTTCAAATTGGTCAGAAATAAAAGATTCATTCTTCTATTCTAGCATTTTAAACACAAGCCCAAGGACGTCTGACATTTTTCAGGATTTAGAAGCTCTGACTGTACAATATGAACCACTTACAGCTAGCTTTCTCAGCCAATTAAAAGTTGCGCTGCAGTATGATTTGGTTTGCTGTGTTTTGGAAGCAAAACATTTTCAGATATTATATTTTTCAGTCCAGAAGGTAATAAAGAAAAAGTATAAAGTCTTATACTTAAAGTATAAATACTTTAATAAAGTAGAAATATATGTTTACAGTAATAAGGTTACGTGTGAGGACACAGAGGTGTGGGAGTGGGCCTTGGTACTCTGGGAAGGTTTTGGTCTCTCCAGTTGTCAAATTCACAACGTTTGGAAACAGTGACATCCTGATCACATGGTGTCATATACCGTCAATCTCATATCAATATATCATATCAATAAAGGTAGATCTTATCTTATGTACTCATACTCGTATGTGACATAAACTCATGGCCGGAGTTATATCCACCTGCATTTCTTGCCTGGTGCCTCAAAGAAGCTGGATGGGAAACCACCTGGGGAAAACTGAGTTTGCTGCTGGAAGTGGTATTAGTTAGGTATTTGTGAGGCCAGCAGGTGGCGCTCACCCTGTAGTCTGTGTGGGGACTAATGCCCCAGTATAGTAAAGGGGACACTATACTGTAGAAATAGCACTCTTTTTCAGATGAGACTTCAAACCGAGGTCCTGACTATCTGTGCTCATTAAAAATCCCAGAACCTTTATGGTAAAGAAGTAGGGGTATAACCCCGGTGTTCTGGTGATATTCCCCCACTGGCCCTTCTCCATCATGACCCCCGAATAATCCCCATCTCTGAATTGGCTACATGACTCTCCTCTCCATTAACAGCTGGTGTGTAGTGGGCGTTCTGGCGCACTATGACTGCCGTCGCATCATCCAGGTGGATGCTACACACTAGTGGTGATTAAGGAGAGGAGAGGACCCTTCCCCCATGAAAAGCACTTTGAGTGTCTAGAAAAGTGCAATATAAATGTAACTCTAACTAACTCAGAACAGCCGAGGAGGAAGCTTTAGATTTGCTCATGGATTTAATCGTCCGTTATGTTTAGCTCTCACTTGAACTTCTTGTTGAGAAGTACGCAACGCACATTACATGCTAACATTTGACCTCATTGTGAGAAAACTGTTAATATGAAAACAGGGCCGATTATATCCTGTCAATCAGTGCAATGTTCAGTGATGAAGTAGAAGTAATGTACACACTCTTCAGTAAACATTGAGGCGAAATAAGAGAGAAACAGAGAACAAAACGACAGTTCGAACTCACCCTTGTGATTAACTTGCTCAGTTTTTTATGATAATCTTACATTTACATTTATTCATTTAGCAGACGCTTTTATCCAAAGCGACTTACAAATGAGACACACTCACACACCAATGGTAGCAGAGCTGCATGCAAGGTGCTAGCTTGCCATAGGGGGCAACTTAGGGTTCAGTGTCTTGCCCAAGGACACTTCGGCATGGGATCACCCGGGCCGGGATTCGAACCACCAACCCTACGATTAGTGGATTAGTGGACAACCCGCTCTACCGACTGAGCCACAGCCGCCCTGTAGGGAAAAAAAAAGGGAAAAAAACTGTCTCATTCTTAACAATACAACCGATTATTGTTTGATGTAGATATATTTAAGTAAAAATCTGATTTAAACTTATTTTATTTGTTTTTGCGTAACATTTATTAGGGCGGCTGTTACTCAGTCGGTAGAGCGGTTTGTCCACTAATCGTGGGGTTTGTGGTTCGAATCCCGGCCCGGGTGATCCCATGCCGAAGTGTCCTTGGGCAAGACACTGAACCCTAAGTTGCCCCCAATGGCAAGCTAGAATGGCAGCTCTGCTACCATTGGTGTGTGAGTGTGTCTCATTTGTAAGTCGCTTGTAAATATAAAAATTATATTTCTGTAAAGCTGCTTTGAGACAATGTCCATTGTAAAAAGCGCTATATTAATTACTATTATTAATACAGTTATATAAAAATCTAAATCGTACAAAAACTAATTGAAGTTCGTGTAGTTTGTGAAAGAATGGAAATATAACAATTCAATATTAATTCAGCATTGTGGTACATCCGCAGAGATTCTACCGTCAGCAGAGATGAATACCTAAAAGCTCTGTAAAATATTTATGCTTATACGATGAAGACAGCAAGCACATCAAATGAGATAATTAACATTAACTAGGCTGAATGAAAGGACCTCGTCACTCATCAGTTGGCTAACTGATCTGTTCCCTTCGTGTGTTTGTGATGTGTTTGTGTTGACATCTGGATGTCTGCACCTCCTGTAATGTGACCTTGGGATTATTAAACATAGTATTATTAATGACTCATCACTGTCATAGAGAGAGAGAGAGAGAGAGAGAGAGAGAGAATGTACATAGAAGAGCAGGACAGTACGTGCAGTTATACACATGATTCCTGCCCAGTGTTGATTACGTCCTTATAATGGCACACCCCAGGGTGCTTTATTCAGCTTATATGACAGGAACTGGACAAAAGTTTTCTGGTTACATTTAAACGTTATGAGCATCTGAAAAATAAGTCTATGCATCATTTTGCCAAGAAGCTTAAGGAACATCCATCCATCCATCCATTCATTTTCTGTACCGTAAGTCCTACACAGTGTCGCGGGGAGCCAGGAACCTGTCCCAGGGAACTTGGTGCACAAGGAGGATGACACCCTGGATGTGGTGCACATTCACACACACATTCGGACACCCATTCACACACTACTGACAATTTGGAAATGCCAGTCAGTCTGGACTGGACAAGGAAACAAGAGTATCCGGAGGAAACCCCCAAAGCACGTGAGGAACATGTAAAGTCTGTGGGTTTCGAACCCCCAATGCTGGAGATGCGAGGCAAATGTGCTATTCCCAATGTAAATATCTTCACTATAGCAAAAAAGTGTTTATTTGAAAAAAAAAATCATTATAATAATAATAAAAAATTATAATAGTCGTTATTAAATGACCTGTTAGTGCAGAATGAGTGCATGTGCCTTAAAGCCAGCAGCTATTTGTCAAATAATAATTAACACCAATCAGAATTGAAAATCAAACAGTGCCATAGTATTTTATTTGCGCTTTTAAATTATGATTGATTGAAAAAAAAAATCACTACCATGTTATTTATTTATTTTTTTTAATCAAATAAAAATGCAAATCCAGCTTCAGGGTCACGGGGAAACCTGGAGCCTTTCCCAGGGAGCATCGGGCACAAGGCGGGGTACACCCTGGACAGGGTGCCAATATTATTACCAGTACTATTCTACTATTCGTGTAATAATAGTTTGCTTCACAATGTTATCATAACGTTGACAGAACATTGTCTTTGAAATGTTACTGCAATGTTCTGAAAACATCTGCTGTAATAATGGTTTGCTTCCCAACGTTGTTAGAACATTGAGGAAATGTTATCTTTCAGAACGTTCCTGCAATGTTCTAAAAGCATCTGCTGCTTTAATAGTTTGCTTAATAGTGTTATTAAAATGTTGAGGAAATGTTATTTTTGGAACAGTCCTGTAATATTCTGAAAACATCTGTAATAACCGTTTGTTTGTCGGCATTATTAGAACATTGAGGGGGACACTGTCTTTTGTAGGGTCTGGAAACTCTGTTGCAACAGCTATTGTAATAATGGTTTGCTTCACAATGTTATCAGAATGTTGAGGGATCGCTGTCTTTGGAATGTTCCTGCAATGTTCCAGAAACATCTGCCGAAATAATGGTTCATTTCTCAACTTTATTATAACATTGAGGAAACATTTTCCTTGGAATAATCCTGCAATATTCTAAAACATCTGCTATGATGGTTGGCTTAAAGGAAAGTTATTTTTGGAATGCATCTGTTATAATATATATATATATATATATATATATACATATATATATATATGAGGGAATGTTTATCGGTGGAACATGTTCTAGAAACATTAGCTGTTATAATGGTTAAAAAAAAGAAGCGCTTCGTGACGTAATTTATCACAGTGTCCATGTCAATGCGTCCACCTGCAGGCTTCTTGATAAGCTCATGCTCAGTGTTAAAGAAGAATTTACTGCACCACAACTGCAGTGTTTTTACACAGAGAGTGAGAGTGAGGGAGTGTGAGAGAGAGAGAGAGAGAGAGAGAGAGCGAGAGAGAGAGAGAACTCTCAAGACCTGGACAGAAGAAATCACAGTTGATGAAGATATTTAGTGTATTGGAGTGAGCTGCTCTCCATCATAAAGTGTAGTGTGTGTTCCTGAGGACAGACATGAGGAAGCTAAAACCTGCCTTCTCTCTTACTCATCTGTTTCTCCACTACACCAGAGCTCTCTTTGTATTCAACACCACGCACTCACACACACGGAGAGATTCTCCACCCCTGGCATAATCTACTAAATGCACTGCACCAACTGACTAGCACAGCATCAGTGAACCATTACACATTATCCACACACTACGGATGTGTTTGGATCGTTACTTCTATCAAAACCTGCATTGCTTCAAAAACATTCTAACACATTAAATCAAAAATACATTGAACTAACCCCTCAAAAGTATGTGTCTCAGTCCCAATTCACACACTACGCACACTATACAAGCATTCCAGTACTACTTTTTTACTGTGTATGTACTGTGTTTGTATTCATGTGAAGCTGCTTTGAGACAATGTCTATTGTAAAAAAGCGCTATACAAATAAAATTGAATTGAATTGAATTGAATTGAATTGAATACTAGCTAGTCAAGAAGTAAAGTCACAACATCTTAAAGTCAACACTTATGTTTTGCAGTACTTGGGGTACACGGGGAAAGTACGTTTTACACCCCATATATCCACCAATAAGGTTTTGTTCCTAGTTCGTATCTTGCGTATGGCTCCACCCCTTCTGCACTAATTGCCCTAAAAGTATGTCATTTAGGAAACTTTGATAAAACGTAAAAAAAAAAAAAAAAAAACAGTCAGACATTTTGGTGGAAGTTGTCTGTCGCTAGCTGTTTTGAGCTGTTTACACTAGTGCAAAAGGTGGCACATTGATACGAAACTAGACACGCCTCCTTGTTTTGATTGGCTGGATGTTCATGGTCCACATCAATCTTTCTTGCCCCCCTTCTCCTGAGCAGACATTTTATTCAAACTTTTAGAAAGTGAGGAAAACCTTGCTAAATATTACATCCATACTATATTATAACAACAATACAGATTATACATTTAGCAGACGCTTTTATCCAAAGCGACTTACAAATGAGACACACTCACACACCAATGGTAGC
>JAFFST010041922.1:5000-15939 GCA_022414735.1 Noturus placidus | reverse complement strand
GAGATAGAGAGTGAGAGAGAGTGAGAGAGAGTGAGTAAGTGAGAGTGAGTGAGAGTGAGTGAGAGAGTGAGAGTGAGTGAGTGAGTGAGTGAGAGTGAGTGAGAGAGTGAGTGAGTGAGAGAGTTAGAGAGTGAGTGAGTGAGAGTGAGAGAGAGAGATTGAGTGAGAGAGTGAGGTGGTGAAAATAGAGTGAGTGAGTAAGAGAGCGAGAGAGAGTGAGTGAGTGAGAGTGAGTGAGCGAGAGAGAGTGAGAGAGAGTGAGTGAGAGAGTGAGAGTGAGTGAGAGAGTGAGTGAGAGAGTGAGATAGAGAGTGAGTGAGAGAGTGAGTGAGAGTGAGATAGAGAGTGAGTGAGAGTGAGTTAGAGAGTGAGAGAGAGTGAGAGTGAGTTAGAGAGTGAGAGTGAGTGAGTGAGTGAGTGAGTGAGTGAGAGTGAGTGAGAGAGTGAGTGAGTGAGAGAGTGAGAGTCAGTGAGTGAGAGAGTGAGAGAGTGAGAGTGAGTGAGAGAGTGAGAGAGTGAGTGAGAGTGAGTGAGAGTGAGTGAGTGAGAGAGAGTGAGAGTAGAGAGAGTGAGAGACAGAGAGAGACAGAGAGATAGTGAGTGAGAGAGTGAGAGAGAGAGTGAGTTAGTGAGTTAGTGATTGAGAGAGTGAGAGTGAGTTAGTGAGAGAGAGTGAGAGTGAGTGAGAGAGTAAGAGTGAGTGAGAGAGTAAGAGTGAGTTAGAGTAAGTGAGAGAGTGAGAGTGAGTTAGAGAGTGAGAGTGAGTGAGAGAGAGTGAGAAAGTGAGAGTGAGTGAGAGAGTGAGAGTGAGTGAGTGAGAGTGAGTGAGTGAGAGTTAGAGAGTGAGTGAGAGAGAGTGAGAGAGAGAGTGAGTTAGTGATTGAGAGAGTGAGAGTGAGTTAGTGAGAGAGAGTGAGAGAGAGTTAGAAAGTAAGAGTGAGTGAGAGAGTAAGAGTGAGTGAGAGAGTAAGAGTGAGTGAGAGTAAGTGAGAGAGTGAGAGTGAGTTAGAGAGTGAGAGTGAGTGAGAGAGAGTGAGTAAGTGAGAGTGAGTGAGAGTGAGTGAGAGAGTGAGAGTGAGTGAGAGTGAGTAAGTGAGAGTGAGTGAGATAGAGAGTGAGAGTGAGTGAGAGAGAGTGAGAGAGAGTGAGTAAGTGAGAGAGTGAGAGTGAGTGAGAGAGATTGTGAGATAGAGAGTGAGAGTGAGAGAGAGTGAGTAAGTGAGAGTGAGTGAGAGTGAGTGAGAGAGAGAGAGAGTGAGATAGAGAGTGAGAGTGAGTGAGAGTGAGCGCACAATGGCATTCTTAATTTTGTTAGGATTCAGATTTAAACTAGGATTAAAATGTAAATTACAGCAATGCACTGTAATTAAAATCTTTTTAATATATATTTATTCAGGGTTTCATTTCCTCAATTATTTCCACTCATTTGAATTTCAATGCTATAAATTCAATACTATATTCAATACTATATTCAATACTATAAATAATAATAATAATAATAATAATAATAATAATAATGACTCATTTCCCGGAAACTCATTGAGACTTAATCAATAAATCTCACACACAGCACTGTGTGTGTGGGCGTGGCCTGTTTATAAATAAACCCATCATTACAGAACACTAGCGGTTGGCGTCCTGGTTTCTTCTGTCCTGCACAAGCCCCGCCCACAACCATGACCTCTGACCAACAACCTTACACTGGTGTCAGTGCGCCCTCTAGTGCTATAACAGGCTTATATTAACACACTCGGTCTGATGGGGTGGTTTCTATAGTAACGCCTTGCAGAGCTTCCCAGGGACGAGTAGAGAATATTGTACTTTTAATTTGAGAGAACAGGAACCGACTCCTTACACACATTAAATTATTAATTTATATTAATTAAATATAATAATAGTAACTTTTTAAAACATTTTAATGAATAAAAATGATGAAACTATTGCGGTTCTGAAGAAGTGCCTAAACTAGTCTTAACGCAGTCCACAAAAGATTTAAACGCCTCCGAGAACAAAAACTGACCGTAACGTGGTCCTGAGTGTTCTGAATGAGTCACGAGCTAAAAGATGCACTGCTAACTCCTCCTACCAAAAAAGCTTATTCGGTCTGCTCTGATTGGTCAGATGTACCAGTCTGTTGTGATTGGTCTACTGCAGTCAGTGAGGAGCCAATGAGGACCCGAGGCGGGGCTTTGTGGTAAGTACAGGAAGTAAGTCTGGAGTTACTAATGACTCAGCTGGAGCTGTTCACCAGCACTCTCTCTGTCCCAGCCTTGACTTTTGAAACTTTGCAAATGTTTTGTTTTGATATTCCCGAACAGCTCTAGAACATTCCATGAGGTAATATTTCAAAACCCAAAATAGGTGCAGACTGTAGAATTGTTGGTAAACTAGTGTGAGATACAGGAGGAACACGTCAGTTATAGAGAACAATCAACTGGAGTTTAATAAACCAAGTCTGCTTCCTCACACTACCCCAGTGTTGATCTCTCTCTCTCTCTCTCACACACACACACACACACACACACACAGGACTGATTCACAGTTTATTTCTGTAATAAATCATTAGCAGTTACAGAACCAGAAACAACACAACGACTGTGTGGAAATAAATGTGTACAGAACAATGGGAAACACTCACACCTTTCATTCTCTCACGCACACACATCTGGTCCTGTTCGTACTGAACATCTCGACTACAAAAACTAAAGTACAGAAGCACACGCTTCCTCCTGCAGGTGTGATGGATCAGCAGAGACCCGCTCGGTGTGTGAGGTTCCAATCTTCAGCTCTACACTGAGCCACAACCGTCCCTCACAAACACACACACACTGTGGAGCAGACACCGAGAGGAGCCTCAGACCTCGAGCGTGTCAGCTGATCCGCTGCACCCGTGTACATCACGTACACTTTCTTTACATCTAATAAAGCTCCGTAGAGAAAGATCAAATAAAAATCAAAAGGTTAATAAAGTTCACTCTCCGCAAAGATAAACACACAAACACGGCCCTGTAGGTGACACATTCTATCAGGTTTGAAAGTCACATTCTCTCTCTCTCACACACACACACTTCCTCAATGCTGGCTCTCGGTGGAGGCCGAGCGAGAGCGGGACTGTTTCCTGGGAGTCGGAGAGCGGGAGCGAGAGCGGGACTCGGACTTGGCCGAGGTTTTCTTCTCTGGCGTGCGACTGGCCGAGCGAGAGCGGCTGCGAGAACGTTTCTCACGCTTTCCGTCGCGCTTGTCCTCGCGGCTGCGGCTCCGACTTGCAGATTTAGAGCGTGAGCGAGAGCGGGAACGAGAGGAGCTGCGAGAGCGACTCCTGCTGCGGCTGAACACACACACACACACACACACACACACACAGTTAGTACACCTCACACGTACAGAGTGGATCCTTATGCTGTAGCTAATCCGACGCAATCATTAAATAAATCCGTGTTCACACTCCATACCTCCTCTTTCGGTCCTCAAACAGCTTGATTTTGCGTCCATTCAGTTCTGTTCCATTCAGCTTCTCGATGGCGTTCTTCATATCACTGTGTGAGGCAAACTCAACCACCCTAATACACACACACACACAACCAGAGGTTTAACAAATGCCCAGAGTTAAAAATCAGTGTAATGAATGTAAGTGTAACTAAATAAAATCACCCCTCGTTCTTGTTTGCTCTGTGAGCGTCCACGAACGTCACGTCTCCCACTTTCCTCATCAGGTCCTTCAGGTCCTAAAGCAAAGCAGGAACACACTCAGTGATTCAGAACACGCCAACACACTACAAAAGCTTTAAAACACTGATGTTAACCCACAGACACACACTTGTCTGATGGCTCAGTGTGCACGTGCAGAAAGCTTCATTCACACAAACCCTGACTACGAAACACCCTCCTGTGGATAAAGGGCGAGCGAGCTGGGTTAGAGGACGGAGCGGTGACATCTGATTAAAAAAATAAAATAAATATCAATAAATAAATAAAACAGTGCACACTGTGGGTTTACTATGAGATAAGAGCATCCCCAGGTGTTCTGTCCTCCTGCAGGTGATGGTATTGTGCTTTGGGAAACGCTGCAGTGCTTCTGCACTACGTTACTGTAAACAGGATGAACACCAGCAGGGGGCGCTACAGAAGCAGAAAAAACCCAGAATGAATGAGTACGATATAGAGAAAAGGGCAGTGTAGCTATAGATCAGGTAGCTGATAGAAATGTTCATGGATGCTGTGTGAATAAAGCAGTCATAACATCTCTAAGAAAACCTGCAGTTATGACTGTGCTGGGGTTTTGAACACACAGGATAGGGAACTAGGGGGCGCTTGTCTGATACACTTCACGTGTTGGACTGCTGTGGAGTTGACCATCTGGTGTTTTATCTTGGCAAGATCATTCAGGAGCTGATATCACTAACTGATTGTGTGTTTATGAGTACATAATATTCACACACCTGCAAGAGTCTCCCATCACCCAGTGTGTGTGTGCATGTGTGTGTGCACTCATAAGATTTGAATAATTCATCCCATTGCCATAACCACTCCTCATACCTCCTCCAGCCGCGATCCATTTTATGCCCCTCCCCCTTCCTCCTAAAGTAAACACCCCCCTCCCTGCATCCATCATGTAATCTAGCAGTGTGTTGGTCCACTTACCGTTCCAAACCACAGAAGACATTAGCAAAGAAGCCACTTGTCCAAATAGCAAACGGAACCAACGCGGTTTAAACGACCTCCGGCCTCCATAAGACCCACCAGACTCAGCAAGAGGACCGTGTGCGTGCCCCCCACGACCAGAATAAGACCCAAACCGGGTGGAGTGGGGGGCAACCTGGAGGCCCCAGAGACCCTCCACAGGGGGGCTACCCATGTCCCATAAGGCTATGCTGCGCTACAACTGCGTATGGGGAGAAGCACTATTCAGAACACAACCAGCAGAGGGCGCTATGCACCTCACGGGCTGCGCATGCAACTCCGATTAAACCAGAATACCAGAGCACAGCTGTTAAAGAAAAGGTTTAAAGAGACGAGTCTCAGTTAGAAAATAACCAGATTAAACATGTTTATATTTATAAACTAAATCAAATTTATCATCAAGAGAAAGTACTCACAAAGTTACCACAAAAGAAAACAGGCTTCTAGGTTTCAGCCTTGTAGGGAGGTGAAAAACAGTCTTTTAATGAAAAAGGGTGTAAAGAGTGACGGATGGGGTGCGTGCACGTCTCTCACCTGCCAGCTGATACGGGACGACAGATTCTCCACCACAATCCTATGCTCCGTACGCACGGGAGGCCCATACCTGACACACACACACAATAAAGCTGAGCAATAAACACTGAACCACTGTTCCATTTCAGTCCATTAATGAAGAATAATCCTTGAGGTGTTTAAAAACAGTAGATTAGAGAAAATAATCTGGAGTCCTGATGTTAATGGTTCTTGTTAATCCATAAACCATAGAGGTCATCTAGAATATCTTAACGTGTGTGAGAGAGACGGACCTGGATCCTGCACTGCGTGACTGACGGTAGCCTCTGAAGCGTGGAGAGAAACGGCTGCCTGCTCCTCCTCCTCCTCCTCCTCCACCACCACCACCACCACCTCCTCCTCCTCCACCTCCTCGACCACGACGAGAGCGAGCGTGCTCAATGGTCACCCTGCACAGTGGGAGAGAACACTAACGTCCAACTGCTGCGTCGCAGGAATCTCACGTCCGTACCACTTTCAAACCAAACCCGAGACCGTAACACCATGTTCAGCATACCTCTCACTGCACAGCTCCTTTCCGTTTAATTCGTACACCGCGTCGTCCGCATCCCTGTGGTCATCAAACTCCTAAACACACACACACACGTCACTTCTGCACTTCACCCTCACACACACCTTAAACATGTAATAATAATAATAATAATAATAAACTCATGTGTATAGCACCTTCCCAGAACACAACGACAGGTGTGTGTGTGTGTCAGAGAGACACACAGGTGTGTGTCAGAGAGACAGACAGGTGTGTGTCAGAGAGACAGACAGGTGTGTGTCAGAGAGACAGACAGGTGTATGTGTGTGTCAGAGAGACAGACAGGTGTATGTGTGTGTCAGAGAGACAGACAGGTGTGTGTGTGTGTCAGAGAGACACACAGGTGTGTGTGTGTGTCAGAGAGACACACAGGTGTGTGTGTGTGTCAGAGAGACACACAGGTGTGTGTGTGTGTCAGAGAGACACACAGGTGTATGTGTGTGTCAGAGAGACAGACAGGTGTATGTGTGTGTCAGAGAGACAGACAGGTGTATGTGTGTGTCAGAGAGACAGACAGGTGTATGTGTGTGTCAGAGAGACAGACAGGTGTAGTACTCACCACAAAGCCAAACCCATTCTTCAGGTTGATCTCGCGGATTCGTCCGTACCCCTTGAAGAACTTCTCCACGTCCCTCTCCCGCGCGTGAGGACTCAACCGGCCGATAAACACACGACATCCGCTCATGGTGAAAATCTGAACATCATCCAGTGAAAAAGAGAATTATTGTGTTTATTATCTCAACACAACCTTACTAACATATGCATGCCTAAAGAGCAAGGCAAGAAGCTCCATTTACAATATGGGGGTGTTAAACAGTCGGACGGGTGTTTAAACAGTCGGACGGGTGTTAAACAGTCGGACGGGTGTTTAAACAGTCGGACGGGTGTTAAACAGTAGTCCGCATCTGCAGCGTGCTGCTCGGAGAAATCGCCATTTTCAGGAGGGCTTAGGAGAACAAGCCTGGCCTTACAGCGCGCATGCGCAGTAGCGTTTTCACATTACGTTCGCAGCCCTACGCTTCCAGAAAAAAAGATATTTCTAAAACAAGATTCGTCCGCGTGCAAAATATTAGAGCCGAAAATTAACAGTCTAGTCGAATTTTATAAGAATTGCAAGATAACTAATTCAAATAATAACGAGTCGAATTTTTTTTCTTGCCTCGCGCGCCCTAAAGCCCGAAGGCTGCTAAAGCTCACCTCGCGTCGAGATAAAACACAAAAAATACCGCAAGTAGAGGATTTAAATGCGTTATACAATCATACCTCATTACTGCTCTTATGTACGCAATATAAATGACGATTCTTGTGTTTAAACCAAATACAAGCCTCTACAACGCACTCACCTCGTCGCTGTTAATCGAAATGACAAAATGGCGCCCGAGCAAAGAAGGATACAGGAAGTGCGGGAGAGGGTGAGGGGCGCGCGCGAGGGGGCGGGGTCACGACGTGCGTCATCACAACTTCATCCAACCAGAAACGATGAAGTTGGAAAAAAATGTAGAATATATACTATTCTAACTTCTATAGAATAGTATACTAAAATATTCTCATTATATATATATATATAAATAACTGTGTATGTTTAACTATATTCTTATCATTTTTTTTTACATTTATGAAACATGATTCAATATAAACTATGGAACTCTGACGTAGGAAAAGAGCGTGTGCGCGCGCACGCAGGTTTGAACCGGTTTAATCCGGTACTGAACCTGATTAAAGTGCAAACCCAAGCGAATTAGCATTAGCATGTAAAACCGTCAGAAACCTGTTTTTGGGCCATCAAAGCGTATAAATGAGCTTTTTGTGTCCCGAACAACTCCCAGAACAACACAATGACCCTAAAGAGGATAAACACAAACGTAAACATTCTCCCTAAATGACCATTTACATGTAATCAACTTTGCTACCTCTGAGATGGCATTAGGCTTTTAATCACCAGACAGTTTCTACAGGAATAAACAAGTATTTTCAAATATATTTAGTATTTGTCCGAGTCTTGTTCTCCTGCTGATGCGATGAAGATCTCACTGTGTTCTACCTGCAAGGTCACATGGTCATTTACAAACCTGTCTCACTGACGTGAAGTGTGTGCAGCGAGACAGTTAGCAAGTGAATACGAATACAATCTTCATGACTGGAACCCTGAAACTGCCCTTCACGTCTCTCGTTAGCTAAATGTCCTAAAGGTACAGTGCACCTGGACAGTCTTCACCGCGCTTCACTCGTCCCACATGTTGTGATGTTACAGGTTTATTCCAAAATGGATTAAAGTCATTATTTTCCTCAGAATTTTACAAACAATACCCCATAATGACCACATGAAAGAAGTTTGTTTGAAATCTTTGCAAATTTATAAAAATAAAAAAACAATAAAAGCACATGTACATAAGTAATGGCACCCTTTGCTCAGTATTTTGTTGAAGCTCCTTTGGCACCAATTACAGCCTCAAGTCTTTTTGAGAATGATGCTACAAGCTTGGCACAGCTATTTTTGGGCAGTTTCTCCCATTCTTCTTTGCAGGACCTCTCAAGCTCCATCAGGTTGGATGGGGAGCATCGGTGCACAGCCATTTTCAGATCTCACCAGAGATGTTCAATCAGGTTCAGGTCTGGACTCTGGCTGGGCCACTCACGGACCTTCACAGAGTTGTCCTGTAGACACTCCTTTGTTATCTTGGCTGTGTGCTTAGGGTCATTTCCCTGTTGGAAGATGAACCTTCACCCCAGTCTGAGGTCCAGAGCGCTCTGGAGCAGGTTTTCATCAAGGATGTCTCTGTACATTGCTGCATTCGTCTTTCCCTCGAACCTTACTAGTCTCTCAGTTCCTGCCACTGAAAAACACCCCCACAGCATGATGCTACCACCACCATGCTTCACTGTAGAGATGGGATTGGCCAGGTGATGACTGGTGCCTGGTTTCCTCCAGACATGACGTTTGTCATTCAGGCCAAAGAGTTCAATCTTTGTTTCTCATGGCCTGAGAGTACTTCAGGTGCCTTTTGGCAAACTCCAGGTGAGCTCTCATGTGCCTTTTACTGAGGAGTGGCTTCCATCTGGCCACACTACCATACAGGCCCGTTTGATGGAGTTCTGCAGAGATGGCTGTTCTTCTGGAAGGTTCTCTTCTCTCCACAGAGACAAGCTGGAGCACTGTTAGAGTGACCATTGGCTTTTTGGTCACCTCCCTGACTAAGGCCCTTCTCCCCTGATTGCTCAGTTTAGGGAGAGTCCTGCTGGTTCCAGACTTCTTCCATTTATGGATGATGGAGGCCACTGTGCTCATTGGGACCTTCAATGCTGCAGAAATGTTTCTGTTCCCTTCACAAGATCTGTGCCTCGATACAATCCTGTCTCGGAGGTCTACAAACAGTTCCTTGGACTTCATGGTTTGGTTTGTGCTCTGACATGCATTGTTAACTGTGGGACCTTATATAGATGGGTGTGTGCCTTTCCAGATCATATCCCATCAACTGAATCTACCACAGGTGGACTCCAATCAAGTTGTAGAAACATCTCATGGATGATCAGAGGAAACAGGACGCACCTGAGCTTAATTTCAAGGATCATGGAAAAGGGTGTGAATACTTATGTACATGTGCTTTTATTGTTTTTTTTTTTGAATAAATTTGCAAAGATTTCAAACAAACGTCTTTCATGTGGTCATTATGGGGTGTTGTTTGTAGAATTCTGAGGAAAATAATGACTTTAATCCATTTTGGAATAAACCTGTAACATAACGTGGGGAAAGAGAAGCGCTGTGAAGGCTTTCCGGATGCTCTGTACATGCCTCTGTAGAAAAGCTCAAGGGAATGCTCCAGCGCTGATCTTCACAAACACACAAATATACGATTTCTGGAGAAAATCAGTGAAGTGAGGATTCTCTATCAGCACAGTGTTCCTAATTATTGAGCAATCATCACATCTTCAGACACCTTAGACATCCTTTTATTGACCAACATGCATCTTGAAGCCTTATCATTCACTTCATTATCTAAAGAACAAAGTGTCGAGATGATGATTCAGACAGGAACGATGCATCAGCAGACCAGATCTCCTAAAATATTTAGCTATGAGGTGCTGAGTTTGTAAAATGGCAGAAAGAGCATCATGCTGTACACTCCCTCTCTCTAAACCAGTTCAGCAGAACTTCTGGGAAACTTGGCTCTTGAATGGTTTATGCTTATTAGTGATGGCAGTAGGTTGAGAAGGTCAGTCCAGACTTCTCTATGCTTAATCACAGATTCCACTCGTCCTGCAGGATCTGCTGATGTTCCCAGTCTGACTGTGGGATATAATCTCTCCAGAGAGTCCTGGGTAAGCGCCGGGGTCTAATACAGCTCTGCCATGTAAAGTGCCCAAACTACCTGAACCGGTTCCTCTCGATTCCGACTCAGATAGCGCTTTTCCATTGCACGGTACGGCTCGACTCGACTCTGCTCACTTTTTAAGGTCTTTCCACTGTGGATAGTGGTACTTTTTTTTTAGTACCACCTCGGTCGAGGTTCCAAGTGAGCAGAACTAATACCAAATGCGATGTCAAACCCTGCAGATCACTGATTGGTCAGAGAGAATCATCAGTACCAGCGACACAGGACATCAAACCCGCTAGAGGTTCTCGCATCCCAGAGTCATTCCAGAAACTCTGCAGAGCAGCCTCACTTCCCCGCCGCGTGTTGGACAGGTAAACAGAAAGCTTCATCCAAACCTGCTTAAATAACATTTTATTTAAAAAAAAACAAACTCGTGTGTGTGTGTTTTGTTAGCATCGTTAACAGAAAACAGAAAAAGTTTCAATTTTAATCCTTTATTTAACTTTGTAAAATTGTAATATTATATTTCAGATCATAAAATTTAATCCCAGTCCAGGTTTAAATCTGACAAACGTAGAAAAATGTCCAAACAAATCGTCCATCAGCAACGGAAATCAAACTACTGAACGAATATAAATCATATTGTTACATGAGGTACAAAACTCATTAAGACGTGTGTTTCCATGGCAACCTGTATGACATCAAAGAAGAGGATAAAGGGATTGATTGACAGGCGTCACTGATCAGACGTCTGATCTGGTGTGAAACAGTGACACAGTGGAGAGTTATAAACGGCACAGTGCGTACAAAATAATCACTTCTTCTCAAAGGTTAAAGGTCACGT
>JAFFST010041919.1:15491-27723 GCA_022414735.1 Noturus placidus | reverse complement strand
TTACTACTTCGCGGATTTCACCTATCGCGGGTTCTTTTTGGAACGTAACCCCCGCGAAAAACGAGGGATCACTGTATTCGTAAATTATTCGCAGGAGCAGTTATGCAAGGAATGTGGCATTCATGAAAATACATTTAGTTCTGAAATACTTTTTTTTTATTATTATACATGGATTATATTGTCAAGTTTAAATGGCTTACTTATTCCAACTGATACGAATGGAATTAATGAGAACTCATTAATTAATGATTTGAAAAGTAAGCAAATTGAGAAAAATGTATAAATTAAGAAAAGTAAGACTAGCTATTCAGTTAGAAAAGAAGTGGACTAAAATAAGAGGAAGCGTTAAGGCTGCACCCGAATATCCCTACTACCCTACTATAGAGTAGGCGAAAAGCAGTACGCCAAAGGAGTAGTACGTCCGAATTCTCAGTATTCATAAAGCAGTTGGTGAGAATACCCTGACCTACTGCTTCCACCAAGATTCAACGGTATGCATTATATCCCATAATGCAACGGGCCTAGCACGGAAGAGCTGTCTGAATCAAAAATTGCAGAAGGCAGTGCGTCGGATCTTTTTAAGTTCTAGGTCACATTACAGTGCCAACATGGCGGATGTTGTACATCCAGATTGTGTTCATGCTACACGCTTACGCAGTTCAGTACATCTCAATGGCCGAGCAGGAGCTACTGAATCGAACGCAGTAGGTACCCTTGCAGAACGCCATTTCAAACGCAGCCTCAATCTAAGGTTGCCGATGATCTCCAGTGGCTTAGCTGCATTACTGGGAGATTTAGTTCTGCATTCATCAACATATACAGATGAAAATCAGTGTTCGTGAAACTTTTGGAAACCTGGTGTGACTCTGGCCTGTGAACATTTACACAATAAGATTGACAGTGCGAAAAAGAAAAAAACAAACAGATTCTGAGGTTCAAGTACTAGGGATAGTTCTTAAAACACTGAAACATCAAAGCATCTAGCCTAATATGGTTAGCTGCTTATTTTTATGATACAAAAAACTAGGGCTGCAACACCTAATCGAGAAAATCAATAATTATCGATAAATAAATGAATCGACAATGAATGTCATTATGGATTAGTCGGGTCTGTGATGTCACTACACAATAGTGAAAGACGCATTTCTATGAATGAAACACATTTGAGAAACAGCGGAGGTCAGTGCGAGCTGCTGCTGAGGGAAAAGTGCACGATCCAAGTCATCCAAAACATGAGTGTTTTAGATTAAGGGCTTTTTTTATACAAACTTGTAAGTGTATTAACGCGACTTGTCGTGCCGGACGCTGTGTCAGATGCATGTGCTGTTTAATGTGTTCAGGACATGTTTTCTTCAGCACTGAATTGACATGTTTACCTCTATATCCTTATCTGTAAATGTTCGAAATTCACGCCAGTATTTCCATTTTACATAAAGCCTCGTTCTGACAGCGAGCGATTCTCAACCTCTGAACTTCGCTGAATGAGCACGAGTCCACGCATACACGTCAATCAAACAGCGCAATACAAAGGCAACGCAATAACTCTGACTAAAATATTCATCCATCCATCCATCCATCTTCAACCGCTTACTCCTTTTCAGGGTCACGGGGGAACCTGGAGTCTATCCCAGGAGACATCGGGCACAAGGCAGGGTACACCCTGGACAGGCTGCCAGTCCATCGCAGAGCACAATCACATACACACACACACACACACACACATTCATACACTACGGACACGCTAATCAGCCTACCATGCATGTCTTTGGACTGGGAGAGGAAACCGGAGTACCTGGAGGAAACCCCCGACACACGGGGAGAACATGCAAACTCCACACACACATGGCCCTGGCGGGACTCGAACCCCGGACCCTGGAGGTGTGAGGCGGACATGCTAACCACTAAGCCACCGTGCGCTCCGACTAAAATATTCATTTTGATCAAATATGTTGTTTGATGCTATATTTAGAAACAAAAGTAATTGTGTTTTTATGAGAGCAGAACATATGGGGTTAGAACATGTAATTGTTTATAAATATAAGGTGTGTCATACAGTTACAGAATAAAGTACCGTTACTGTGTTCAGACGAGTGAATGTGTGTGTTACTGCAGAACATTCATCCTCTTACCAGTTAACACTTAGTTTCTGCTTTTGTTTTTCTTATTCAGCATTTTTAATGTAGTGATTTAACTTCTGTTTAAAGCTTGTGGACAATCAGGTGGGGTTTTTTTTGTTTTCAAAATATACCGGTATATTTTAGCTTTACACAAGCATAATTTAGGAGGGTGTGTCAAAGTTTAAATAATTATGGTATATTTATTTCCTTTGAACCCACCTCAGCACATCGATGTCTGTGTAGTTGAATTTCACCTTGTAGTCTCCTATTCGCCTCAGACTGCTCTGGCCTGCGATTATCCCTGTCTGTCTGAGCCGATTTGGGTCCAGACCTGAAAGGAGAGAGAGAGAGAGAGAGAGAGAGAGAGAGAGACATTCAGAGTAACAGAAGAGAGCCCACACACCAGTGTGTGTGTGTGTGTGTGTGTGTGTGTGTGTGTGTGTGTGTGTATACTCACCTAGCTGAGCCAGTCTGCCCAGCTCATCTTCGTTATCGGTTGTGTGGGCTCGTCCAATCTGAATCACCTGATTCTGACGGTCACTGGTGTACTTGCACAGCAGAGCTCGATTAGTACCTGAGCAGTGCCACAAACACACACACACACACACACAACAATATATTACTCAGAATGGTTTCGCAGCAAAATAAGAAAAAAATATAAAAATCCAAACATGAAGAGGAGAGCTGTTTTAGGAAAATAATCATGGCTATAACAAGCATGGGGTGGTGTGATGGCCTTGACTATTTTCCAATAACTGCACGTGCTGAAGTGTTTCTGTTTCTCTTATACTACATCAATTATCAATTACATTATAGCACCTTGTCATGTTACTTAAAATATCGGAACGTGTGACTGTAAAATGGTAAATGGTCTGCACTTATATACAGGGCATCCGGCATCACTTTTCCCACATCTTGTTATGTTACAGTCTTATTCCAAAATGAATTAAATTCATTATTTTCCTCAAAATTCTACAAACAATACCCCATAATGACGACGTGAAAGAAGTTTGTTTGCAATCTTTATTTTATTAAAAATGTATTAAAAATAAAAATAAAAAAGCACATGTACATAAGTATTCACAGCCTTTACTCAATACTTTGTTGAAGCTCCTTTGGCACCAATTACGGTCTCAAGTCTTTTTGAGTATGATGCTACAAGATTGGCACAGCTAATTTTGGGCAGTTTCTCCCATTCTTCTTTGCAGGACCTCTCAAGCTCCATCAGGTTGGATGGGGAGCGTCAGTGCACAGACATTTTCAGATCTCTCCAGAGATGTTCAATCGGGTTGAAGTCTGGGATCTGGCTGGGCCACTCAAGGACATTCACAGAGTTCTCCTGTAGTCACTCCTTTGTTATCTTACCTGTTTGCTTAGGGTCGTTGTCCTGTTGAAAGATGAAAGATAAAAGCTCTCTGGAGCAGGTTTTCATCAAGGATGTCTCTGTACATTGCTACATTCATCTTTCCCTCGATCCTGACTAGTCTCCCAGTTCCTGCTGAAAAACATCTCAACAGCATGATGCTGCCACCACCATGCTTCACTGTAGGGACGGTATTGGCCAGGTGATGACTGATGCCTGGTTTCCTCCAGACATGACGCTTGCCATTCAGGCCAAAGAGTTCAATCTTTGGTCTGAGAGTCCTTCAGTTGCCTTTTGTCAAACTCCAGGTGGGCTGTCATGTGACGTACTGAGGAGTGGCTTCCGTCTGGCCACTCTACCATACAGGCCTGATTGATGGAGTGCTGCAGAAATGCTTGTTCTTCTGGAAGGTTCTCCTCTCTCCAGAGAGACACGCTGGAGCTCTGTCAGAGTGACCATTGGGTTTTTGGTCACCTCCCTGACTAAAGCCCTTCTCCCCTGATCACTCTAGGAAGAGTCCTGCTGGTTCCAAACTTCATCCATTTACGGATGATGGAGGCTAGGGATGCACCGAATGTTCAGCAACCAAAATTATTTGGCCGAAAATAGCAAAAAAAGCATTTTCGGTGTTCGGCCGAATAAGTGAAAAGGCCGAATAAATTGGACCAAACAATGACGTGTTTGATGACAAAATAGCCTAGCAACCAGAGTGAGACGCGCGAATGTCACAACCTCGATGAGGTGGCACGAGCATGCACGAGCTACGTGCTCTTTGAATGTTTACTGTGAACAGTAAACGTGCATGGACGTGCATTTGTTTTGTTTCTGTTCTGGAGTATTCGGTCATAAATCCAAATCGCAATCCAAAAAACTTAGTCAAGACAGGCAAAGGTTTCGGGTGATCGGCAAACAGGCATAAATGGAAGAAAACCATGAATCAAAGTCACAGAAAACAGTTTTCACAGAAACAGGGTCAAAACACAAAACAAGAAACATGAACTAGTACCATGGACTGGGAGTGGAAAAAAACAGCGGGACTTAATGAACTAATCTATAGTTTAACCGAACTAAATCTATCACGGAACATAACATTAACAACGTATCTAACTATACTATATCTACTACAATACTCCGCGAGGTGTACAGGGACGCGAGCGGTATACATCCCCAATATAATCAGCCGTATAGAACCCAGTAGAACCGTTTACTGCACTCTAGTCAATGCACTTTTTAATGCCCTTTTTATTGTAGGCTACAGAGTGTTTCATTCTTTCAGCAGTCAGTTATAGGCCTTACATACGCTATTCAAGGGGGCTCAAATATGACCACATCAGAATAGTTTTATTTTACTCATTTATTTATTAAGTTATATTGTGCCTTGTTGGTAGCCTATGCCTGCTGGAATGAAAAAAAAAATGTTCAGTGTTAAATATTTTGAAATTGTTGTTTTTGTAATTGATTTTTTTATTTGAAAAGCAAGACAAAAAAATAGTACAAAGCACATTTTGACTATTTAATTTATGCAATGGTGAAAAAAAATGGCAAAAGCGTGTTCAGTATTCGGCCTAGTTTTTCATTATATTCAGTTTCGGCCAAGAATTTTCATTTCGGTGCATCCCTAATGGAGGCCACTGTGCTCATTGGGACCTTCAATGCTTCGGTGCAGAAATGTTTCTGTACCCTTCCCCAGATCTGTGCCTCGTACAATCCTGTCTCTGAGGTCTACAGACAGTTCCTTGGACTTCATGTCTTGGTTAGTGCTCTGACATGCATTGTTAACTGTGGGACCTTATATATACAGGTGTGTGCCTTCCAAATCATGTCCAATCAACAGAATTGACCACAGGTGGACTCCAATCAAGTTATAGAATCATCTCAAGGATGATCAGTGGAAACAGCATGCACCTGAGCTCAATGTTGAGTGTCATGGCAAAGGCTGTGAATACTTATATACATGTGCTTTTTTGTTTTTTTATTTTTAATAAATTTGCAAAGATTTCAAACAAACGTCTTTCATGTTGTGATTATGGGGTTTTGTTTGTAGAATTTTGAGGAAAATAATGAATTTAATCCATTTTGGAATAAGACTGTAACATAACAAAATGTGGGAAAAGTGAAGCGCTGTGAATACTTTCCAGATGCACTGTAGCGCTTCTTTTACACTGTCTCTCATTCACCTACTCACACACCACCAATCGTAGCAGAGCTGGCATGCAATGCGCTAACTTGGCATTGGGAGCAACTTGGGGTTCAGTGACTTGCTCAAGGACACTTCAGCATGTAGAGTAACGTGGACCGGGAATCGAACTGCCAACCCTATAGTGGACAACCCGCTCTACCACCTGAGCCACAGCCGCCCTGTGAATGTTTCTTATTGTCCAGATGTGCCGTGTTACAATGTAATACATTATGTGTAATAATCAAATAATTGATTATTTAAACCATTAACAAGCTCTGAATGTCTACTCTTTGTTTGAGCTCTGGGTTTTGCCTGTGAAAACTGCATTTGTTGTTAAAAAAGAACATGAACACCAGAGAGTTGTCTATGGGGGAAAAAAGTAAGCCATTTTGAAGCTGAGATTTGTTGGAATGTTCTGAAAAATATAAAATTAATAAAAACACTGGTGTACTAATATCGAGACAACGAACAGGTCGGCCAAACGACAACAGCTGACGACGGAAACAATGAGGGAGCTGTGAAGAAAAACCCAAAAACAACAGTCAGTGACATCACTAATAACCTCCACAGGTCAGGGGTGGAGGTATCACAATCCACTCTTCAAAGAAGACTTTAAGACCAGAACTATAGAGGCCATACCATAAGATGAAACTACTCATCAGCAGTAAGAATCAGAAAGCCAGATTGGAATTCTCAAAGGAATATAGAGATGAGCCACAAAAGCTCTGGAACCAAGACTGACCTCTAGCAAAGTGAGGGAAAGGCCAAAGTGTGGAGAATTTAAGGATCCGCTCTGATGCTGCGATGATCATGCAAGCTCATTGGTCAAGCGTGGTTGATTTAGTGTCATGGCTTGGGCTTGCATGGCTGCTTCGGGAACAGACTCACTGATCTTTATTGATGAGGTAACTCATGATGGTAGCAGCAGAATGAATTCAGACGTTTACACGAACATTCTTTCTGCCCTTTTACAAAGAAATGCCTCCAAATTTATCAGGAGGAACTTCATCATGCAGCAAGACAATGATCCAAAACAGACTGCCAACTCAACTCAGGACTTTATCAGGCTGGAAAGGTGGAGGGTTTTAGACCGGCCGAGTTGATCACCGGACCTTAACCCAACTGAGCATGCATTTCACCTCCTGAAGAGGAGACTGACCCCCTAAAACAAACAACAGCTAAAAGACACTGCAGTACAAGCATCATGGTAGAAGAAAACAACAGTTTGGTGATGTCGGTAGGTCGCCGGCACGATGCAGTTACTGCAAGCGAGGGACGTGCAACCAAATATTAAGTTTTATTTACTTTAAGTAAAACTATCTGTTCCGATACTTTCCTACGTAAATATCAGGTGGTCTGCCAACAAATTACATTTACATTTATTCATTTAGCAGACGCTTTTATCCAAAGCGACTTACAAATGAGACACACTCACACACCAATGGTAGCAGAGCTGCATGCAAGGTGCTAGCTTGCCATCGGGGGCAACTTAGGGTTCAGTGTCTTGCCCAAGGACACTTCGGCATGGGATCACCCGGGCCGGGATTCGAACCACCAACCCTACGATTAGTGGACAACCCGCTCTACCGACTGAGCCACAGTCGCCCTAAATGTGCTCAAAATGATCCTCTACAACGTGTTTTCCTTCACACTGAGTATAAAAAAAGAAAGAAACTATTTTTTCATTCGTTCTCTTCCATGTCAACGTGATATCAGCTTCATTACCATATCTGTCTCAGCAATTACCAAGACAACCCAACCTACAGCAATGCACTACTTTGACCACAGCTTGACCTTTACATAAAGTAAAACCCACATGCAGAACAGAGAAATGAGGGATTTTAATGTCAAGCTCACAGGGGGGAGGCAAAAGGTCTGTGTGTGTGCTGTGTTTATAGCTTCAGGGAAAACAAAGCAATGTCTGAATAGACAGCAGCACTCATGGAGGGGAATCAGATCAAGAGCTAAATGGTATTTATGAAAAGTTTCCCACAGGATAATATTACATAAGGTGACCTTGAGGTGTGAGCAATATGACCTACTGCTATCCTAAGACGTGACAAACAACCTGATGTAGAAAAGCGAATTTTAGCTGTCAGACTATTATCATTAAATGATAGGTATTTACATCCATACTGTTCTTAATTATATATATATATATATATATATATATCCATATTTAGTAATCCCACAGCTTTTTGTCAACTTTAGTTTGGCAGGTGCAGTGTCCTTGGATGTCCAAATCAATCACCTCTCAATTTCTAAGCTTTACTATACTAGAAAAGTATATTTTCCATACTGGTCACTTAGAATCCTTATTCCTAAAATGCTATATTCAACTATAGTTTTTATAATTACTATTTTTATGCATTATTATTATTAATATTATTATTATTATTATTGTATTCCAATGTTGCACAAATATGCCACACAGGTTTATACTGTCTGTGTGTAGGATAATGTTAAAAAAAAATTAAGAAAAAAATGTGTTATTTTACTGGTTCCTATTATTTGGATACATTCAAAGTGGATTTTCTATGAGTCAAACAGACAGAATCGATGTGTGTGTGTGTGTGTGTGTGTGTGTGTGTGTGTGTGTGTGTACGTACCCACATTAGCGATGTACAGCTTGTTGTTGAGAATGAGAGCGACTACAGCCGTGGCTCCGCCAGACACCTCCTGCTCCAGATTCTTCAGCCTCTCTGCAATCTTTTGACTCTGAGGAGACAGCTGGTGAAACATCACCCCCTGCAGGACACAGAGAGGAACAGTATTACTTAATTTAAGTTCATGAGCCCCTGGGTTTGAGTATTCAATTCAAATCAATTTTATTTGTATAGCGCTTTTTACAACAGACATTGTCTCAAAGCAGCTTTACAGGAATATAAACACAGTACATACACAGTAAAAGTGAGAATTTATCCCAACTGAGCCACTGAGTGGCGACAATGGCAAGGAAAAACTCCCTAAGATGTTTAAGAGGAAGAAACCTTGAGAGGAACCAGACTCAGAAGGGAACCCATCCTCATCTGGGTAACAACAGACATTCTTAAAGAGACAATTATTGCTTTAAATGTAATCTGTTTGGCTTTGAAAAGCCTTTGTCCCAGCAGTCTGGATTTGGAGCAGATGAGAGCTCCATCCAGAAGTAGGACCTCCGAGACCGATCATGCAGGTCCGGAGAGCAGAAAGGACCAGGATCTCCAGAGTATATTTTCATAGGGCACTGTCTAATTAAACATTGCCCAAAATCCTTAACGTTATCTACTGCTAATAGATAAAAAAAAAAAAGTTTTACAAATAAACAAATAAATAAATAAAAACCCCTCAAGAATGAACCAAAGCATTTACAAGCGCTCAGTCTGGGTCTTAGGAAGGTTTATGATGTCTTGTATTTTGGTAATGATTTGTGTATTTCTTCTGGTATGCTCGGACATGAGGGATAACCCACCCTTAAACTATCCATTAAACTGACCCTTAAACTATCACTCTGTTTGTGAGGGAAAATGAGCAACTACTTAACAATTATACATGCTACACAACTATTCAGCATGAAACCTTCATTAGATAAACACAGAGTGTTTCTCTTTCCTTTATTCAGCGCTGAATAAACAAGCGTGTCGAATTTTATTTGTATTTCAATACCTGGCTTGGGGTGACCTCTGCTGTACTACAGCGTGTAGTGCTTTACACGCCGGTCTCATGTTCAGAACCAACAAAAGGAATTTTCTATTCATGAATTCATTTTGTGTGGGGGATCTTGAAAGACGATGCTGTAACTATTCCCTTCGCCGTGTGAGTGTGTTCTCACCTCTGGGAGTTGCGCTTGAAGGTTGGCCTTTTCTGCCAGTGCGTCATCGATGGTCTCAAAGTAACTCTTCTCCACTACATCAAAAGCCTTGAAGACACCGACACAGAGAAGTGGAAGGACAAGGACAAAAAAAAAAAAAAAAAAAGACATTCCTTACACATTCATCTCAACTGAATAACCATAAGTCATGTCTGATTAAACAACATCTCATTAGAACACGACAGACGCAAGCAGTCATTTTTAAAGCTTCCAAAGAGAGTCCATTTCAGGACATAGAAGCTAGTCATAAAGTGCCATTTTGTGTTATCTTGGTCTTTATAATTTCCTAAGGGTATGCAAACGTTTGCACTATACTGTAGCTTACATATAAATATACAAACGAGTTTAGGTGTGAAAGCAACAGAAGGTTCCTTATCCGCATTAAAACATCGCCACTATGTCACAGTAAAGCAAAGTATGAATATGGAAAAGCATAGTGTATGTGCTTACTTTTATCCAAGTCAATTCGACAACAACCAAGACAACGTGTTTACTGACATCTTAATGAAGTATACATTGTAAAGGCTCTGACGGGCATCCTGCCAGTACAATACGTGCTGAACTTTCACGAGAAGAAGCCTTATCTAGATCAATCGATACGAATTATCTATATCTAGAAACTACTCAAATGTTATTAATTGTACTCTACTGCAGCATACATAGTCAAAACTGTTATTATCTATGTTATTAAACATATAAAAGATATGAAACATAAAAAGATCGACTGAGTTACTGACCGAGTTACTGACCGACTTAATGAATGAACAACTGACTTACTGTCCATCATACTAAATGACTGACTGACTGACTGACTTATTGACCGATTGAATTACTTACTGAGATTTACGGATCAATTTACCGTCCAACTATATTGCTGTTTGGCTTACTGACTGACTTACTGTCCAAATAACTGACTGAATGACCCACTGTCCATTACTATACTGACTGAATGTCATACTGAGCGACTGATCTACTGAATCACTGACTGCCTGACTAGTTGACTAAATTACTGACAGATTGACTTATTGAAACTTACTGACGTACTGGCTGAATGAGCAACTTATTGATCAACCGACTGACTTACAGAAAGACTGACTGCATTACTGTCTGAAAAACTGACCTACTGCCTGGCCAACTGACAGACTCCCTGACATACCATCCAACCAAATTAGTAAAAGACTGACTGACAGAATGACCGACTTACCGAAAGCCTGCTTACTGACAGATTTTCTGGAGCAACCTTGTGCGACTGTGGGTGATTCTGCAGTGATTAAAAATGCCGGTTACCTGTGTGAGGACACGACGGACGTCTGCGTCAGAATGGTTAGAGTTGAGCTGGCCGAGTAGAAGCTCTGCAGTCAGACACTGAGACACGAAATTGGCCACTCGGCAGCCATCGTAACCATTAAACACCCCATACAGGAAACAGCCATCGGTACTGTTGGGCAAAATTAATAGGATCGAGTTAATCTTTCCCAGACCTGCTGTTCAGTATTAATAAAACATGGGTCAATTTTCAAGGACTCTGATCAATCCAATGGAATAACAAGCTGGTTGACAAGTCCTGTCCTGATCACAGGAGCTGCTGGTTTTGTGTTTCATATCTCACATGAAGCGGAAGTGGCCATCCTCATTAGGGTGCATTTGGTTGCTTTTACCATCGGGGCTGTAGACACAGTTTGGGGCCGTGCCCACACCACACAACTGGCACAGGGGCAGGTCATCTGTCCAGCTCTGGTGCTAAAACCCACAGCATGAAGTCCAGAACACAGTGTTAATACATTTCAAAATGAGCTGCTCATCCTCCAAGACATATACTAGACATTTCAATTTCATAAACGAGTGCTTATCTGCAGCATTTATAGTTTCAGAGAGATGCACTGGTTCCGTGAGGCACAACTAATACCAGTATAAAGCACATTCAAAGATGACTATAAGGCTTAAATACCTAATATGAGCTTTTATTTCTGTTTATGTTACTTGTTATAAGTGCACACTGACAGTAGCCTTGACAGTAGAGGTCAATCGATTGATCTACCGATAGAAGCTACCGATAACCCATCCATCCATCTTCAACCGCTTACTCCCGATAACAAATTCCTAAAATTCCTAACAAATTCCAAAAGACCGGTAATAAATTCCTGGAACTCGGTTATCGGCAAAACTCCACACCGATAGTTCTTACCCGGTTGTGTCCACTGCGGAGCAGCTGAGAAGGGTCCACTAAAATTATACAGTACGAGAGCGGCCTCTAGAGGCAAAATAAAAACCACGGCTGACCAATTTTGTTGTTATTTGAAGTCATTTTGGATGTCTCTATTTTTTTGGGTTATTTGGAGTGTTAATTTTTAGTTACGTTTGGATGTATATCTTTTACTTACTTTAATATTTATTAATACACAGCTGGGCCAAAAAAAAAAAAAAAAGGTCACCGTTTGGATTTAAATAAGAAAA
This sequence comes from Noturus placidus, assembly GCA_022414735.1. Lineage (NCBI taxonomy): Eukaryota > Metazoa > Chordata > Actinopteri > Siluriformes > Ictaluridae > Noturus > Noturus placidus. The sequence continues at coordinate 15,760 of JAFFST010041919.1, read as the reverse complement.
TACGTAAGAGTCCATGACTGGATCATTATTGCAGATTAATATGTTTCAGCTTCTCATTTCTTAAACAACCATGTCGGAAAACGTAACCCATGGTCGTGGAAAAGATGTTACTGTGTTTCAGAAGGGGGGAAAGTATTGGCCTGCATCAAGCAAAGAAAACTAAGCTTGCTGAAATCCCTGGAATTGGGTCCAACACATTATTAAAACCTAGAGAGTTATAATAATAATAATAATTTATCAATTTGTATAGCGCTTTTTACAATGGTACA
>JAFFST010041915.1:4625-15587 GCA_022414735.1 Noturus placidus | reverse complement strand
AATAGAGAGAGAGAATAGAGGGAATAGAGAGAGAGAGAGAGAGAATAGAGAGAGAGAATAAAGAGAGAATAGAGAGAATAAAGAGAGAGAATAGAGAGAGAGAGAGGGAGAGAATAGAGAGAGAGAGAGAGAGAATAGAGAGAGAGAGAATAGAGAGAGAGAGGGAATAGAGAGAGAGAGAGGGAATAGAGAGAGAGAATAGAGAGATAAAGAGAGAGAATAGAGAGAGAGGGAATAGAGAGAGAGAGAGAGAATAGAGGGAATAGAGAGAGAGAGAGAGAGAATAGAGAGAGAGAATAAAGAGAGAATAGAGAGAATAGAGAGAGAGAATAGAGAGAGAGAGAATAGAGAGAGAGAGGGAATAGAGAGAGAGAGAGGGAATAGAGAGAGAGAATAGAGAGAGAGAATAAAGAGAGAATAGAGAGAATAGAGAGAGAGAATAGAGAGAGAGAATAGAGAGAGAATAGAGAGAGAGAGAATAGAGAGAGAGAGAATAGAGAGAGAGAGAGAGAGAGAGAGAGAATAGAGAGAGAGAATAGAGGGAATAGAGAGAGAGAGAGAGAATAGAGAGAGAGAGAAAGAGAGAGAGAGGGAATAGAGAGAGAGAGAGAGAGAGAGAGAGAGAGAGGGAAAAGAGAGAGAGAATAGAGAGAGAGAGAGAGAGAGAGAGAATAGAGGGAGAGAAGAGAGAGAGAGAGAGAAAAGAGAGAGAGAGAATAGAGAGAGAGAGGGAATAGAGAGAGAGAGAGAGAGAGAGAGAGAGAGAGGGAATAGAGAGAGAGAATAGAGAGAGAATAGAGAGAGAGGGAGAGAGAGAGAGAGAGAGAGAGAGAGAGAATAGAGAGAGAGAATAAAGAGAGAATAGAGAGAGAGAATAGAGAGAGAGAATAGAGGGAATAGAGAGAGAGAGAGAGAGAATAGAGAGAGAGAATAAAGAGAGAATAGAGAGAATAAAGAGAGAGAATAGAGAGAGAGAAAAGAGAGAAGAGAGAGGGAATAGAGAGAGAGAATAGAGAGAGAGAGAGAGAGAGAGAGAGAGAGAATAGAGGGAATAGAGAGAGAGAGAGAGAGAGGGAATAGAGAGAGAGAATAGAGAGAGAAAAGAGAGAAAAGAGAGAGAGAGAGAGAGAATAGAGAGAGAGAGAATAGAGAGAGAGAGGGAATAGAGAGAGAGAGAGGGAATAGAGAGAGAGAGAGAGAGAGGGAATATAGAGAGAGAATAGAGAGAGAGAGAGAGAGAGAGAGAATAGAGGGAGAGAAAAAGAGAGAATAGAGAGAATAGAGAGAGAGAATAGAGAGAGAGGGAATAGAGAGAGAGAGAGAGAATAGAGAGAGAGGGAATAGAGAGAGAGAGGGAATAGAGAGAGAGAATAGAGAGAGAATAGAGAGAGGGAATAGAGAGAGAGAGAGGGAATAGAGAGAGAGAATAGAGAGAGAGAATAAAGAGAGAATAGAGAGAATAAAGAGAGAGAATAGAGAGAGAGGGAAGAGAGAATAGAGAGAGAGAATAGAGAGAGACGAGCTGTAGTAGGAAAATAATCAGCTGCAGTGTGGTACCAGAACCAGTCCTAGAAAGAACCTGTTTTTTTGCTGCAGTCGGGTGTAAAGGAGTATTTAAAATTCTTCTTCTAACATTCAGTCATGTGACAGTAACGAGGCGTGAACCATCCCAGTGTTTAAATCAGCGAAAGCCGTGAAGTACCGACGGTACCTGGGGCTCGACGGAGCGGTGCATGGGCGGGGTCCGAGCCTGCTGGATGCCACCACTGCTGAAGGACTCGGAGCGAGGCGGCAGTGACGGGTCAGAGATTCGATTGGCCACTTTGTGCTGCAGAGCTGGAGAACTCTGTCGGTTCAGTTTGGAACGCTCCTCCACCTGGAGGACAGGAACATGTCAGGTACAGTGTGTGAAACCAGCCTCACTCCTCAACTTGGTTTTGTCCAGACTCTGATCCGAGCTCATCACATCCGTCAGTGTAAGAGCTCAAGCTGCACAGTATTACATTCCCTCCACACGGTCAAACTAAACGCGCTCATCATGTGGATGAACGAGAGGAATAAATATCTCCATGAAAAGACACACAGAAGCAGATCTGATGCTGCACATCAGCCTTCATGGACTGAGAAGATAAGACGACGTGACTGTGACACAGCAGCTCATGTATTTTTCTAACTCTATAAACCCTGACATCATCAGTACGGCCTCATGATCCGTTTTATTTGTCATAATTAGACCTGTTTGAAATGATCTTCTGAGACGTGGCTGTGTGAGATGTTCCTCTGACGCCGGGAATCACGAGTGCGGTTAAACTCCACCGGACCAGAACCGAGTGGAGAACCGAGACCATTCGCTTCGTACTGTGCTAAAGTTTATGAACGTTTCTTGTAATAATGAAACAAACTCAATCAAGTCTTCATAAAAGAGGACAGAGGAGAACGTCCCGGGACGAAAGCAGCCCTGAAGGGAGATGTTAAAACGAGAGGAAAGAGAAAAACTTTCATACTGAGCATTTTTAGTCCCAGCACAAGAGAAGAGGGTTTGTGAAGAGTTATGAGCCAGTATTAATCCTTATTATGTCAAGCAATTGATTTCAACTGGCTTCTCATGACTCAACACAAGCAAACCCCCAACCTTCACCAGACGCTGTCCCTCAGGAGGAGTAAAACAGCTCAGAGAGTTAGTGAGATTTTATAGCGGACGAAGCTGGAGAGAGAAGACAAAAGAGCTTGCAGTCACCAAAATCCCACCAAATCCCACTTTGATGGAGTTTGGGAGTAAAGAAGGAAATGAGGCTTTCCTAAAGAGTTCATCCAGAAACCCAGAGAGATCAGAGAGGAGTTTGGAGAAAGTGCCAGAAGTTTGTTCCCCACAGCCAATGGTGTAAAGATGGCATGATCTGCCCAGCTCCAGTCATGGCTGCTTTTTGGCATCGGTCTCTCTACCTCACTCTCCCACGCGCCGGATCGTCCGGGGCTCCGCCCACGGTTGTCCTGGCCCTGCCCCGGAAACAGCTGGCTGATCTGAGCCAGATCCGGCTCACAGGACACCCGGATCCTGGGAACGTTGGTGTTGTTGCCCAGCTGCCGGAGCTGAACCTCAGCCCTCTCTCTCTGGGCGTGGGAGGGGGCAGCGGCTGGGTAGGACGGGGGGCGGGCAGGTAGTAGGAGGAGTTGTGAAAGCTGCGCGTCGTCATGGTGCTGGTTCTTTGTAGGCAGACGAGGGGACTGACTTTGGGCTCGTTTCATGACCTGGATAAAAAGCATTGTTATAAACGTGATTCTGACATGAGAGAAATTCCATTTGTGGAGAATCATTTGCTCATGGAAGCTCATCCATAACATTAATGTCAAAAACATATAACCTCTAGTGACCTCTAGTGACCCCTAATGATTCCTAGTGACCTTTAACCTCTAATGTCCTCTTACTTCCAGACACCTACTCACTGCTGAAATATCTTACAGAACATGTACACTCACAGAAGCCTTGCTTTTATTTAATCTAGTGTTTTACTAATCGTGTCAATCAATAGTCTCCGCCCCCATTCTCCAGATGAACTCCTCCCACTTTTACAGGTATGTTATGACGGGAAAGATCACCTGAAGAGACACGTTTATATCAGATCACCTGAAGAAACATCTCACTAATGTTCAGACATTTTTGTGTTTTTTATGACCTCATGAATATTTTCCAGCACATTTGACCCATGTTGGAATTTTCAGGACATTGCAAGGTTTTTCGGGTTTTTCAGGACATGTGAGAACCCTGACTGTGAACAAGACCTTGAAGGAGAAAGAATGTTTAGAAATACACCAGATCTTTCTCACTGTTGTGTGATGTGATGTGAAACAGATCTCCAGAAGGTTCCTTGGTGTTTTAACTGAGAAGGTTCGTACCTCTTTGGCCCAGGCGGGTTTGTCGCTGGAGTTGCCCGAGTCCTTGTAGTGATAGAGCTGCTTCTTCTCAGCAGGTCGAGGGTCCTGCTGCTGCTGCTGCTGGAGGGAAACCAGGTAAGCTCTCTCCTGCTGGAGCTGTCTCTGAAGCCTCTCCGCCTGCCTCTGCTCCTCCAGCTGCTTCCGCTTGTACTCCTGCACCGGGACACAGATGGGAACACTGGAAATCCGGACCGTGTCACAGTTACGAAGCCTTTAGAAGACATGGATATGGATGTTCTGGATTAAATGCTATTTTGAAGCCATGTTGTTTAATGTGGTCATTACTAGGACTCTTCATGCAGTAATATATTGGTGATCCATGAGACTCTTAGATTTATTTAACACTCACCATCTTCTAATTCATACATCATCATATTAGTCTTTTAGTTCTTATTATTCTTTCGTCTCTTACGTTACATGAGCTTTCATTTGAAAAACAATACTATGACCTTCAGTCCACATTTTCTATCCCAGATTTATTTGTTTCGGCTTAAAGACGAGGGCTTATGTTTAAAGGACTCGTGAGAATCTCCTCATGAGAAACCCGTCAGTGTCGGAGCTGTGAACCACACGCAGGTCATTTAATCTTCTGAATCCACTCAAGCAGCTGCGTAACCCGACTCTGAATACCAGGAACTTTCCCTGCACTAATACTGAGTCACTGACTCTGATTACATACGTGTGTGTGTGTGTGTGTGTGTGTGTGTGTGATGTATGTGTGTGTATGTGTGTGCGAGTGTGTGTGTGTGTGTGTGTGTGTGTGTGTGTGTGTGTGTGTGTGTGTGTGTGTGTGTGTGTGTGTGTGTGTGTGTGTGTGTGTATGTGTGTGAGTGTGTGTGTGTGTGAGTGTGGGTGTATGTGAGTGTGTGTGTATGTGTGTGAGTGTATGTATGTGTGTGTATGTGTGTGTGTGTGTGTGTGAGTGTGTGTGAGTGTGTGAAAGTGTGTGTGTGTACTGTTAAACACTAACACACAGACACTCTGGGAGAAGACATGGTGTTGTGTGAAGGTGTAAACAGGAGATAAGACTCTAAAGGACATTTAGAACCCAGACGCGTTGCTGAATAATCACAGATGAGATCTGGCAGCGTTGTGAACTCATCCCGTCACCGTTCTTAAAACAGTGCAGTGAATCCTGGGCTGAGACGCGTCTCTGATCCTCACCTGGAATAAAAAGCCATACACGCTTGCGTTTGTTGTTTTTAAATTGTCTGCGTTATTGTTTATCTACAGCGAGCGTCTCCGGGGAAACTGTTTTATACAACGCCATTCGTTTCCTCAGATAAATCTATTGATAAGCAATTATCTAGCAGCTCCAATTCTAATTTCCCACAGCGATGAGGCACAAATCAGAGCTGCCACTAATCACCTCCGGGCTCGAAAATCAATTCTCCCGGCCGATAAAGCTCCGTCTGCACTGCAGAGGGGACGCAGAGTCAGGACACGTGACGGCGTCCGGCCGGGACGGGATTCACAGCTGCTACAGATGTGTAGTCAAGCTCAGGGTGCGTTCACATACACGGTGTTTAGTGAGTTGTAACGGAACCCTGGTGTGTTCTCCTCCTCAGTACGGTTCTTTAGTCAGGTGAGAACATAGCGCTCATACTCGGGTCCGAGAGCATCTCAGCCTGCGTCCACGTGAACTGTAGTAGTGAGAAAACGACTCTGAATCGACTCACCTGCAGGAATCGACTCACCTGCAGGAGGTGAATCACACATGGCTGTGGGATGCAGGATTTATTTATTATTTATTTATTTGTAAGGACAGCGCTGTCGTGCTGCACAAACGCCGCATGTTCACATGAGCACATAAGCACTGGATATGAGCGAAGAAAAGAACCTGGTCAAGTCATTATTGCATCATCATCACATGGTGTACGACTCCGCGTTCCACACACTCTCGCGCACACTCACACTTTCGCGCACACTCACACACACTCTCGCACACACTCACACACACTCTCGCGCACTCACTCTTGCGCACGCACACTCACACGCACTCACACACGCGCACTCACACAAAATACAAGCAGAAAGTCACCCAATGTGTAACACGTAGTAATCTGGGAGAACATGTTCTTACAGTTTTCTTTTATTTCCTGTAAGTGCACCAGAATGAATTTGAGAATGTAGCACACGGTCACACACTGGAACGCGAGCTGGAGGACGCTCGCATCACGAGGAAGGAAGTGCAGAGTAGGTGTGGAAGAGAAAGGTCACAGGGTTAGTTTACCAGAAGCAGAGCCTGTTCCTGTAGAAGCTGCTGCTGTAAAATCTCTAACTGCCGCTGTTCCTCCTCCAGCTGACGGCGGATATACTCCTAACAGGAGCACGGAACCCAGCAGAACCCAGCGGAACCCCAGCGGAAACCCAACGATAGCAAAAGACAAGGAGAAGAGACAGAGAGAGGAAAAGATCAGTGAAACAGACAGAAAGTGAATACTGTTAGAATCACAGAATAAAGAGATGAAACTGCGAGGTTCCGACGGAGAACCCGGAGCATACAGTGTTGGTAGATTTGACGTTTGTGCTGAAGTTCAGAGGAGCGTCATGCAGAGAGAGAGAAGCACACTGAATTAGCATCATGAAATAAAGACCCTGATCCTGAAGATCTGAGGTTCTCAGCGCGGGTTCTGTGATGTACACAGGGTTCTCCTCCGTTTCCATTTCCTTTATCTGTTCATTTTTACTCATTAATAAAGATGATGATCTACATCAGGGAACACGGCGATGCAGAGATTTCAGCGGCTTCCGTCTACATTACTCTGATCAACAGAATATATATAAATATAAATATATCACTTTAATTAATCACGGTTTATTCGTGTTTATGCATTAAAATGAATCAAACCTTTAATAGCTAAAGTAAACAAAAACAAACAAATAAGAAATGAAATAGTTTTAGATCATGTTCAGGATATAAATCTGTTCTGGGGTCAGAAGGGAGTCTGTGAAGGGGTTTATAAACCCGGCTGTAGTGAAGTTTGAGAGTCCCGAGGCCGGTTCTGTTCAGTGTTCTGTGGAGCCGGCGCTGATTTATTCTTAAATGTGTTAGAAGTCTTTATTGTGTGATTGTGTGAGACAGACAGAATGCACGGAGGCAGACGTGTCGCTGTACACCCACTGTGTGCTATAGTGTGTGTGTGTGTGTGTGTGTGTGTGTGTGTGGTTCTATCAGGATGTACTGAAGGTAAATAAGGCTAATATTAGATAATGATTTTTACTGATAAACAGGAATATCTTTGTGTGTGTGTGTGTGTGTGTGTGTGAGATGTTTCAGCAGTATTGTATGTTTGTTTCTGCCTACACATATACCGTGTGTGTGTGTGTGTGTGTGTGTGTGTGTGTGAGTGTGAGTCTGTGTGTGTCTGTCTGTGTGTGTACCTGCTCCCTCTCGGCGTGTCTCCTCTCCTCCTCTCTCCGTAACTGCTCCATCTCCTCGTAGCGTCTCCGCTGCTCTCTCTCCTGCTGTTTGCGCAGCTCTCTCTCCCGACGCTGTTGCTGTGGAGATGATCGGAGAAAAACACTCCTCAGTGTGAGCTGCAGTTCCTCTCTCCATGCCACTAGATGGCGGTGTGAGTGATAAGGGGCGACTCCCTTTGAGCTTTAAACGCCCGTACTGCTAAGAAGTCGAGTGCTTCTCGATACTAACATGAACCACTACAGAAATACCCTTACAGTACACTGCAAACAGGAAGGATGTTATTGAAGAAAAAGTATTTCAGGCATTTGACCTTGCTGTGACCTTGACCCTGTTCAGATCAATTCCAAAATCGAATCGGTTCATCTGCTGGTTATAATGATCGTTCGATATCAATCCTACAAACATTCAACGTCTCGTTCTTGACACATCACGCTAGCGAGGATCTCACGGACGCATGACGCCGCACCATGCTGATGGAGATGTTTCTCCACATGTGCGTCAGATGTTTATTTGCCTACATTTCTGTAGTTATTGGACTAAAGCAGGTGTGTGTGTGTGTGTGTGTGTGTGGTGTCATGGTGCAATGATGCGATTGTTTCTGTCATTTTGCTGAGGCGTTTTTATGAAGCATCAGCACTAGCGCATGCTGTGTGTGTGTGTGTGTGTGTGACATTGTTTTTTCCAGTAACAGCTGATGAGCGACGCTTCATTCATAATGTGTGTTTTTTTTCCCAAGCAGCTTTATTTTTTACCCGTGAGGCTGCACAGATCCACTGCAGCATCTCTCTCTCTCTCTCTCTCTTTTTCTCTGTCTCTCTCTCTCTCTCTCTCTGTCTCTCTCTCTCTCTGTCTCTCTCTCTCTCTCTCTCTCTCTTCCCGTCTCTCTCTCTCTCTCTGTTCCATCGCTTCCTCTCTCTCACTCCAATATTCACTGTCTGTCTTCGTACCTCCTCCAGCCTCCTCCTCTGCTCCTTCTGCTCCTCGATGCGCTTCTGTCTCTCGGCCAGTAGTTGGCGCTTGTGCTCGTCGTTCTGCTGCTGTTCCAGCTGTTGTCGGCGCAGGGCCTCGGAGCGCTCCTTATTGGCCAGCTGCAGGCGCAGGAAGTCCCGCCTCAGAGTCGACTCGCCCGGGATGTTGATAATGGAGCTGAGGACAGGTGCGAGAGTCACAACGTTCTCGATATTTACACCACACACCTGTACAGCTGTTCCACTCACACGGAGATAACCAAAGACAAACCAAAGACTCCGCCCCCTGAACCCCAAATAAACAGCATTTTGCAGCTGGAGAATCTGTAAATATTGGCACCCCTGAGCAGGGTTTATTCTCTACCTGGGTTCTCCGATGTCCCGTTCCTCCTCCTCCTCCTCGCTGCCGCTGTACTCGTACTCCGTCTCATCTGTAAAACACAGAGATGCCGAACGTGACGCCTTCACACAGGAAACATTTCCTCAGTGTCGTTAAATCAGAAGCTTGGATTTGGTGTTGTGATCAGAATTTTAACCAAATCTCCTTTATAAAGAATCAACGCAGACCTGCCAGCCAATCAGAAACAAGTATCCTCTGTGACCGTTATAGCAGTGTGCTGTGTAGATGGCGGTTTGAAATACTGTACATAACTAAACATGACACACACACACACACACACACACACTGCAAATATACAGTAATATATAAAAACAAAGAATTATAATAAAATCAATCCTAACTACGAATACAATTATATGTAAACATTTCCATTAAATAAAAAAACAGGATCTGATCGAATTCCTTTATTCCTCTGATATCCGATCCACGCTGGGATGCGTCTGATACTCATCCCGGGTTTCGGATCGGTTCCATCTTGAGCAGTAATATTATATTATTATTGATGATGATTTAATGTGATTTGATTGGACTGCAGAATTCCGGAGCAGGGAATATTCTGGCGTGTTCTGTGTGTTCAGGTGCTCACCCCGCTCTCCTCTCTTCTTCTTGGTGCGGTCGATGTGGTCTTTGAGCTGGATGCGGACCTGTCGCTCATTCGGAAGGTCTCGGATGAAGGGATGTTTAAGCAGCTGCTCGGTGCTGGGCCTCTGCGTGTGGTTCTTCACCAGGCAGCTGTCGATAAACGACTGGAACTTCTTGGTCCTGCAGAGAGACGAGAGAAAGGAAGCGGCGTGTCGTTCAGATTCGCTTCATCTATAAACCTCCTGAAGTGTTTCATGAGCGCTTTGATTGATTTTATTCTATCACCACGCGGCCGGATAAATCAAGAACGAATAACAAAAGCAGTGGATCAGAACTTCCTCCAGGAGAAACGTCACAGCTCTGATTGATTCTCGGAGTTAAAGACGTCCGTTCAGAAGCACGATGAAAGACAAACCTGCTGTCCTGCACACAAGGACGAGTTACGGACCGCGCGAGCGCGAGCGTGAGCGTGTCTTTGGGGGATTTCTACAGGTGGCGTCTGTGATTGTAATCCTGTCAATCATCTGATGTGTAAAAAGATCAGACCGCAGACAGAGCGCTCTTAAGAAGAAACACGAGTTTACAGCAGAAACTCTTTATTTCCACCAATTTGTGTTCTAATGCTGTTATTCTGACATCGGTTCTGTTCGGTTCCTTTCATAAGTTCTGAAGCTCGTCCTGTTCACACAGAACACCAACCTTCTCTCCACTTACTCTCAATTTCATATTATTTATTTATTTTAAATTTATTTGTTTATGTATGCACCTCGGTTTAAAATTGATCACTCATCTGTACCCTGACTGACAGGTACAGAGGCCACGCCTCCTTCACTGGGACTGACACGCCTCCTCCTCTGGGATTAATATTCTTCTTGAATGAGGCATGGCCACTGTATGTCAATCTTGGTAAAGGGGGTGTGGCCACTGTGTGTCAGCCTCAGTAATAGGGGCATGGCTTATATACTTGTCAGTCTCAGTAAAGGGGGTGTCGCCTTCGTACCTGCCAGTCTCAGAAAAGGGGGTGTTGCCTCTATACATGTCAGCCTTAGTAAAGGAGGTTTGGCCTCCACATCTGTCAGTCTCAGTAAAGGGGTGTGGTCTATGTACCAGTCAGTCTCAGTTAAGGAGGCGTGACTTGTGTGTGTGAGTGTTAGAGAAGGGGCGTGTCTTCTCACTAATCAATGGGAACATGTTATTTTAGATCAGGTGACGTGTGCAGTACCGACTCCACTGCATGACACTGAAACAGCTGATTAATGTGATATTTTAATCACATGCTGAGATCCACACACACACACACACACTTCCTGTCTCTCTGCTCTCCAGTAACCACTGACTCAGGATCAGTTCAGTCTCACCATAAAATACACCAGAAAATCCCCCACTAAGGCCATAATGTTGGAGATAGAACAGCACACTGGTGTGTGCATGTGGTTCTGGTGTGAGAACTTCTCTGTTAGAACCCAAAGCGGGTTGTTCGAAGAGGAGAAGAGGATGAAGAGCGGTTCGATATCACAAGGGCCTCGACACTCACCACTTCTTTGACTTGAGTCGAGGAGCCGGATTTCTGGGAATGAGGAAGAGTGCTCGCATCGGGTGCATATCACACAGAGCTAAAAAGAGAGAGAGAGAGAGAGAGAGGGGGGGGGGGGAGG